>JAIOTZ010000672.1:0-45937 GCA_023374045.1 Limonium bicolor
GAAAATTACAGGGCCGACCGACCTTGCAAGTCCGGTCCCAAGGTCGGTCCATTCCAGTGAGTTACTTAACGGAGAATTTTAGCCCGACCGACCTTGCAAGTCCGGTCGCAAGGTCGGTCCATTCCAGTAGCTTACAAGACGGAAAATTTTTGAGTCGACCGACCTTGCAAGTCCTGGGTCGCAAGGTCGGTCCATTCCAGTAGGTTGCATTACGGGAAATTCTTCTGGCCGACCGACCTTGCATGTCCGGTCCCAAGGTCGGTCCATTCCAGAAGGTTTCCGTCCTTTGTAAATCTGGGCTCGACCGACCTTGCAAGTTCGGTCCCAAGGTCGGTCCGGCCCAGTACTTCAGTTTTCATTTCTGTTTTCAGTCATCTCCTTTACCCATTACTTCCCCATTGTTCCTACACTTAATCCCACATATTTTAACACTACTTAGGCCCTCAAAATTGCCTTGATTCATCCCCCCAAATACCTTACTCATCTAAATCCATATACACAATTTCTCCTCACTCCCTTCAACACTTGTAACAGTTTTTGTTACACTTGTGCTACAGATTTTATAATTCAATTCTCCCATCCAATACTTCCTCAATCATTGCCATTCCTAGCATCCTAATTACCTCTCCTTACCATGCCAATTTATTTCCAAGCCATTGCACTCCCTACACCCAAGTTCCAACACTCATTTTACAAAATCCTGCACACCAATTTGTTCCTAGTTCCACAATGCATTTTGGTACCTCTCTTGCTACAGATTTTGCGTCCTAATACTCTCATACCACCACTACCATTCCACGGTCATTAAACACCTTTATTAAATCCAATACACCTTGGTTCTCCCTTTCACCAAGTCATTCTTTAATGCTCAATTCCTACCAAAATTTTGCCATAGTTCACCTACTTTTCCTTACATCCTCAAATACACATTCTCTCCTCAAATTCCACCTAAAGCTAGCCACACCCAACAAGGGTCCTACCAGCACACATACAAAATCCTAATACACCAATGCTTCCTCAATTACAATACCAATACAACATTATTCCTCAAATAGCATTACTAATATACATACACCATTCATTTGGCTCTAAGGCCTACAAATCCACACATTTACTCACTAGTACTCAAATGTCCACAACTACATTACCAATACAAATAGTTGAGGTTCTTTATTTGTTTACCCATTCCCATTACACTAATGCATTTAAAATTAAGCATTAAGAAGAGCTCTTACCTTGAGCTTAAATTTCCTTTCCTCCTTTCCAATTCTTCCCTTCCTCTCTTCTTGTACCAATCGGTCACATGGGAGTGGAGTTGTCAAACTCCACCCCACACACCCAAGAACATAAAAATGCATTTTAATTACTCTTCTAAACCCTTAGAGAATTCTAATTCCATAAAAAGGCTTAGAGTACAAGTTAGGGTTTTACCTTTGGGGGTCTTTGAGAGGGATTCTCACCCTTGAATCAAGAAGGGGGTTACTCCACCATTGGAGGGTTGAAATGGAGCTCAAAACCAAGAAGGAAAACAAGGTAAGAGAAGTAGCCAAAATCGGCCAAGGCAAGAGAATGGGGAAAATGAGATTTTCTCTTGAAACTTTTTACCTTGTTTGAAAGAGGAGACTCCAAGCTTCACAATGGTGTGCTTTTCTCTTCAAATGGGGAAACCCATGGAGATGAAACTCATCCTTTTCGAATTTTGAAAAGATAGAAATGTAGAGGAGGATGAGGGGAGTTCAAATGTGTTTTGTTTTACATTTGGAGCTCAAATGGAGCTAGAGCTTGAGGAAGAAGGAAGGAGAGCCATGGAAGCCATGGGAGAGCTCTCAAAATCGCCCAAATGAGAGAAGGGAGGAGGGAGACGGTGAGAGAAAAGAGAATGAGAGAGAGAGAGAGAAGAGGAAAAGTGAGAAATGGAGGAGAGAGAGTGTTATTTTACTTTTTGTACTTTTACCCTTTTGCTTTTTGATTTACTTATTTGTTACTTGTGTGTGTGTGTGAGGGAGAGCTGTTTACATTAGTAAAAACCGGCCCCCCACTGTTACACTAGCTGGAGCGTTTTTCGTCTTTTACAGAAAACGCTCGTTATTTTACCCGGTTTTGATACTATTCACTAACCGGGCCCGTTTCCCAGAATTTCCTCGTTTCTTTATTTTTATTGGTTATTAAGCTTCCATAAATGCTTAATAATTAATATTTCAATGATTTATAATTTTACGGGTTCGTTGGACCACTTAAAAATCACGTTTTCGGGTTTCCTCGAAAAATGTGCGCTAAAGCTCTTTTAGCGTTTTAATATATTTCTTGGATCCGTTTTCTTCGGGAATCATTCCCGTATACTAATTAGGCATGAATAAGCCTTAGGAATACTTACGATACTATACCGAGGTCTCGTACCTCCTATGGTTATTTAACGCTCATTTTAGCGTTTTCCGCTTCCTAAGCGTTTTTCTCATTTCTTTTTGGATTTATTTTCTTTACCAAAATTACTTAGGCACTATTAGGCCCTTAAATATGATATTAGAATAATTAAATCACCATATTTAAGTTCGGGGTATTTCACTAGCAGAAGAAACGTACAGAATAATCAAAATTTCAATTAACCGAATAGAGAAATAAAATCGGTTTCTCACCACACATAGACACAGAGATTATGCCCAAACTACTCAAATGCAAAGTTCAAAAATTCTATAATTCCACTTGTGAACCGGTCACATTACTTATTCGGAAGAAACATCGAAGATCTATCCATCATATAACAAAGCTGCAAATAAGTATAATTTCATATTAGCTAGCAAAGTGTGTACAAAAAAAACAATGATTTATTATCTTCACATCAATTTAAATATAGTTTGCTATTTATATAATTCAACATGGAATGGCAACAAATATAAATGCATATAGAATATATGTAATGAGAGTAAGACAATATAATCATTGTTTTTGGGTTCACCATGATAAAGAATAAATATAATCAAAATAGAGGAAACGTTTAATTAATTACCTCAAGGTTGACTATTCCTTCTTTGATTTTTTTCTCTTCTCGATCTCCTCAAGGTGAAACTAACACGAGTGGGTTTACTTTGTATCCCTGATGCAAGAATAACCAATATAAAATCAATAATAATGGTATTAAAAGATCTACAAACAATAACTTATATAAACTCCAACTGGCAACCAAATGTGTGTCAATGTTTCCAATACACTTTTGATCTAGTATTCTATACAACTCATTGTGAAAATAAAAGGAGGAGCTGCAAAGATGGACTAATATTTTTGGTAAATTGCTAGATCAAAAATCTAATCTGCTTTCCTTCCAACTCAACGGAATCAAACACCAGCTCTGCTTCTCACTCAGTATAACTTCTCACTCAGTATAACTTGATGGATGGTTAAATCAGACAGACAAACCAAAATATAGTAGTATATGTAAGCTCAGATGGTAGAGTGTGCGCATTAGACAACAAGGCAAATCAAGTAGGAATCGGAAAGTGAAAGAGAGTATACAAGCATTTGTATTGAAAATAAAAATAAAAAAGTGGAATGTAAGGGATCAGACACACAAACAGAGAGAAATAGTAGTATATGTAAGCTGATATGGGAGCAGTGCAAATGGTTAAACCTTCCTTCACGTAACCAGCTATCTAACTTTAGACGTTGTCAAAAGGGTAGATGACTCCAACATTTTGCAGTTCAATTGAATACAATTAGCACAGTTACTCACAAGCACAGCTAGCCTGCAAGTTCGAGTAACTTGTTCGTCCAATGGTTGAACTACCTTCAGTTTTGTATTTGTAACTAATATCAACTTCCATAGTCACTAAGGGCGAACTGGTTGTTGTTGGTCTGTAAAGGGTAGTTCGATAGCAGGGGCATTTCCATAGAATTCCTCCAAGTTGTAGTAGGCTCTTTGCTGAGGGTTAAATATGTGAACAACCACATCTCCAAAATCCAACAGTGTCCACGTGTTTGCTTTTGTATCTCCAGTGAGAGTTTTCCCAAAAAATATTTGCGGTAAATCAACCATTTTGGACCTGATAGCTTCAATCTGTGGGGTAGAGTAGGCAGTTCCAATGATGAAAAAAGGAGTCCAATAAACTAGAGGCTTGACAAATAGCAGCTTTATATCCACAGCCTTGGTATCTCTAGCAATTTTTGCCATTTCCACAGCAAAGGATAAGCTTTCTGCATCATCATCCACATCAGTAGTCACAGTCTTTTCATCTTTCCTGTCGTTGAATGTTGCCTTTTTCTTGAACTTGTCATCAAACATATCATCATCTGTATCTTCAGACACATTGCGACGTTTTGAAGCACAAGATAAGGAGGAAGCTTGCTCCCCACATTAACACACATATCATCATCTGTTTGAGAAACAAGTCTTCCTAAATTTGCTGAATCTACCACATTCGCTGAACGTATATTCTTTCAGTTAATACTAATATGACATTGACGTCAACGAATGTGGATTCCTCGGTCATTGGTTTCTTTTTTATACTAATATGACATTCGCTGAATGTGGATTCCTCGATCTAATTTCTTTGAATGATTTAAAGAGATAAGCTCGGGAGAGTGGGAAAGAATTTCAAAACGGAAGAGTAAACAGCATAACAACATATATAGCGTTTTTATATATCCAAATCTGCAACACATTATACAGCAGAACAACATTTATAGCGGATGAAATATTACCAGTTTGGCGCAGGATTATAAGATGCAGAGAAAGACTGAGGAATCGACATAAAAAATTGGTGACGAACATGAACCCTAATCTCAAAATTGGGGGAAACGTAGAGAAATATTACCAGTTCATCCACGTTATTCTTGCTGGGATTCAGTTCTGCAATTCAATTTATGTCGGTAAAAAATTTTAAGTTAGTAAAAAAAAAATTTATGTCGGTAAAGATTAGGTATGTACTGACACTTTAATAAATGAGTCTTTAAACATAAGTATGTACTAACACTTTAATAAATGAGTCAGTAAAGATGACTTAGCTTTTACCGACACATATAATGTGTTAGTAAATTATATCTATAGAGACATTAAACTATGTGTTAGTAAAACCGTGTGTTAGTAAATGATACTTTTTTTGTAGTGTATAAGTCTTAGCTACAACCATATGTAGCCATCTTTGACTACATTTTTCATGATACAGTTTGTGTAGAGTAAATGTACATGTTTTATAAGTTTGTTGTACAGTTTATAAAGTTAATATGTACATTTAGTACAAATTCAAAAATATCACAATTCACTATATACATGTACATATACATCAGTACGGTTTTGAATGATCAAATGTACAGTTTTCAATGATCAAATGTACATGTATGTAGCTATCTATAGCTACATGTGGTTGTAGCCAAGAAATTGGGAACTTTGAAATAGTCTCTACAGTATAAGTCAAAATCTTTTGTATAGTTTACTGCACCCTTTACCAAAAAACACTATACTTTTTTCTTTTCTCTTGCGAACTATCTTGCGAGTAGACGAGTAACACTCCTAACCCGTAACTCGTCTTAAAATGTCGTTCTTAGCATAATACAATATTCTATCGCAGCGGAAAATAAATACAATCGTTTAATATAAATACTAAGGTGTCACTGCCGTTACTCACCCATGTGAGTAACCAAGCATCCAATTACCGCACACAATAACCATTGTGATGACCAAAAGATAGATATCATTCTACACAATACTAAATCCTTCAATTTGTGAGCAGTTTAATTATCCAAAATCTTATACAACATCCGTACATCCGAAATTATAATACAACAATATAATCAAAGAGTAGTTTATAACTAACTACCCAAAAGTATCCCGCACTCTGACTTCGTTCTCGATCGAGCACCTATAATATGTTTGCCATAAAGGCTCAGCATAACCGTTGAATATGCTAAAGTGTAATCCTCATGAACCCTCAAACTCCTTACGTTAATTAGTCGTGTTGTCATGTGATTTGATTTACATGCTATTTCGTTTTAGCATTATATAATAAAACCATAATGCGGTAATTTAAACAACCAATAAGCATCCATCATGCAAAACAATCCACACATAGTTTATGCGTATAAGCAAAATAAAAAAAATAAAAAAAATGCATATGATAACGATACAAGAGTTGTTACTTTCAAGGCCCCTTTCTTTCTTTATCCATATTTACAAGCGTTATTGATGCGTCGTACTAACTTGTAACTAGTGTGCGTTTACTCATTTATTGAACTTTTAACTTGTTAATCCTTGACAGGTGTTATGTTAGGACAACCCATTCATATGCTTATAATTTTAATATACAATTCTTACCAGAACACATTCCATGTCTTTGATAATAAGTGGATAGACACATCCGACGATCTACTCCCGCATCAGACAGTTAGCTAACTGTTGGACCAACGTGCTAAACGAACTCATATTTATATTTGCCCTTTTAAGGCTTCGTTTTCGACCGTAGCATGCACCAACAACAGTGCCCTCTGACCAAAGATCAAATGTGGCTTGCTGGATTTCCATGAGTGGACCCAATTCGACAGTCCTCTCTAGTGATCACTCTGCGCAACCAGGTAATCCGAGATTACCCTGGGTTTCTCCTCGTATACCAATTCTCACCATATGATTAAGTAACTCAATCATCTTACCTAAGATCTACTCTTAGGTTATAGTGAATATAATTTCATATAGTTGTCTTTTAGGTCTTACTCATTCCCTAGAAGTCGTCTAGGTCATTTTCCATGTTCAAGTACATATGCTCTAGAGATTGGTATTACCGAATCTCATTCTAAGTTATTTACTTAGGTTCCACTAGGAATAATATGACGTATTACATTGATCTTCATAACGAATTATCTATTTTCTCATCTTACTCGTAACTTGTTGTGCAAAATAATGATTAAACTATCTTGCTAATTATAGACAATGAATCTAGTCATTGTAGTACAACAAGATCGTATCCACTTTTTTTCCTAGGCTTTTGGCCATGATTTAATCTCTGACATAATCAACTAAACAAAATAAAATTAACCTTAAACTTTGGGACTTACCTCTTTATGCCCAAAATTAAATTTCCCAAGCTCCACTCTCGGCCCTAAATAATATAAGGGTTCTAAGATGACTTTTGCACAAACAAAGATGATTAATGAAGGTTTGAAGCATTAAGGACTTGGATTAGTAGCTTACTTTCTCAAAGTAGATTTTCTCTTGAAATTTGATGCATTTTTGGCCATCCTTTTAAAGGTATTGAAACTCCACTTTGCCACATGAACAAGAAGACAATGAAGCACAATGTTAAGGTCTTTGAACACCATAACAATTCAAAGGAAGAATCTAAGGCTTTAAGGCCTAAAATGAGTTCTATGGTTGAAAATTTACCTTATAGCTAGAGGAACTTGATTTCCCTCTCTCAAGTATTCAGCCACACTAATAAAAGTGTAGGAAGTGAGCCACTGATAGATCTATGGACATAACAAGGTTTAAGCCCGTAAAAGATAATTTTTGAAGGATTTACCTTAAGGAGAAACCCTTGTTGTTCTCAGCCTTATTGAAGCTTGAAGATGATTACACTTTGTGTATGAAAAGAGTGAAGAACATAGATTAGAAGATAGCCCATGTTCTTGGCCATTAATTGATCAAAAGAAAGATTAGTGCTTAAATCACATTTTATACCTTAAGATGGTGTAGGCTTAGCTTGGCTTCATTTCCTCCATGTAGGATGAATTTATAGCTCCAAAATGAGTGTAGGTATTTGGATTTTATGAGGAGAAAATCTAGATCTATATTCTCCGTAGCTTATAGATATGGAAAGGAGAAGATTTGAAGTGAAATGGAGTAAGAGACTCACTTCACCATAGCTGCCACTGTGGTGTTCTTGGATATCTCAAGCAAAGGAATAAGAAGAAGAAGGTAGAATAAGTGGATGAAATCAGCAAGGAGAGGAGAGAGGTGGGAGAGTTTGTGAGGTGCGAGGAAATGTAAGAAAAGAAGACTTTTCCTTACTTAACGTCTCTTGCTTTAAAGAAGAGAAATTGAACTTGATAAGGTGAGTTATCCAGGGACATCTGGCCACACTAAGATATTTTGGTGGGTTTGGTTTGAACATTGACCAAGTCAAATGAGAATAAGGCCTTGTTTGGCACTATTCACAAATTGGTGCACATTTCTGATTTGTTTTCTTTACAAAGCTCTCTAATGTGGTACATTATAGTTTCTTAGTACATTATGATGTACACAAGCTTTAATAATTACCCAAACTCAATTTCTAGACAATTTCAAAAAATGTGCTTTAAGGAGTCTAAAGGAACATTTTATGCTTTAACACCTTTTATGGTTTGGTTTTCTTTGGTAGTGGTTATATCTTGTGTTTACCTTAGATATAAGTTTTGGGAGTCCACTTTGGACCCTAATTGAGGTTACACAATCCCTTAGGTTTCCTAAGGCACCTTTTTGCCCTAAGTGATCTTAAAGCACATTTTTGCTTGTATGTAATCTTAGATTGTTCCTCAATAATCTTAAGGCACATTTTAGCCTTATTATATCATTATTTGATCTTTTAATCATCATTTATTAGTTATGGGTATTTCTAAACGCCTTGCGAACTCGACCACCAACGAGCCGACCATCGCCGATTGTTGACACCATTGTCATCGCCGGCTGAAGCCGGCCACCTTCACACCACCGCACCATCTGTTCAAAACCACAAGCAGCAACAACAAACAAACAACAGCAAGAGGTGAGTTGAATTTAGGTTATAACTATCTATGTTTGTATAATTGTCGAGAACTATGTTATGTGATTGTGGATGATGAATTTAATTGCTTAGATTCTTTAACTCCCAGTCTCCTTATAAAGTAAGTAAGATAGAATATTGAATAGTGTAACATAACGAATCCTACCGCTTCAGCTGCTAGCCTGGCGTGACGAAGAAAAGATTGGGTAGTTCTTAAGAAAAGATTGGTGTGAGGAATACAACCAAACCTAATTATGAACTACCAAATTCTAAATTGCCAAGTTAAACTCGCTCTCGAAACAAGAACCCTAATTCACCCAACTACTGATAAAACAAGAACCCTAATTCTCGTTTGCCTCAGAAGATGTGATAGAAGATATAAATAAGTGCTATTGTTATAGTTGCCAGAGAATAAGATAAGTTCTGAGTATATTACAGGTTTCAGCCTCTCTTCACTCTGGTGCACGATAGATGCAATAATTTATAGTTCTTAAGACAACAAAAAATCAAATGACTTCAGTCTCGGAGATGGGCGTGCGAACGATGGGGATCTCTAAGTTTTTATAGGCGGTTGTCCGAGAGGGAGTTCTCCAAGATAGATAGAATTGTTCTCGAAGAGGAAAGAGACACTAAGGAAGGAAATATTGAGCGTTGTTGAGTTTTACTTTTAGCAAAATTACCTCGATATCTATGTTTATAAAATGATAATGTTTAAGTTAATAAGACTCTCGCCTGATTGTAGGTAGTCCATCGGTAATATTATTACAATAATCACCAACGGAACGTGTCTGTCGTTATTTTTTTCACACCTTGCCTGATTACCTGAGGAATACATACGTCAGTAACTTTAACACCATGGAATGTGTCCGTCGGTAAATGTTTTTCCACATCCCACCTAATTACTTGCAAAATATATATGTGTGGGTAATTTGTAGGTACTATGTGTGCCATCACGAACAGTGATCCCGCACTATTCCCTACAGATTTACCAATGGAATTTCCTTCGGTAAAAGTGTGGATGCTATTCTATAGGTATTCTATCGGAAAAATTTCCGTAAGTAATTCCGTAGGTAAAACCGCTTTTTTCAAGTTTGTTTAGTCAAGCTCATTGAAAAAGATCTATATTGATCATTTTCAAAACATGAAAACTCAAACGATAGTTTTTTGTATATTCAGTTATCGCACTTAAGTTCATTAATAATATGTATTAAACTTTATCTTTCATAGATTTTAAAGTATATTTGTCCCCCCACATTGAATTCTTGGATTCGTCACTACTAGTACCATAATGTTGTAGTGAAAGTGATTTGACTAGTTTAATTAGTTGGGTGGTATCATCATATAAACCAACCAATGATTGACTTGAGACTGAAGAGTGCAATATAGACCCAAATAATGGCAGATGCAAATTAAAGATCAAACGTATGAAAAGAGACAAAACATCATTGTGGACACATATTTTATTTATACTACACTATCTATCCATGTAACATAATGATCACCAGATAGATGATTAAGCTTACATACCTCCTCCCTCATTTCGACCAAATTAAGTGTTGGAGGTAAACATAAAAACAACGCAGCAGCGTACACAATTTGACTAAAAAGAAGAAAAACATAGTGGTGGTAGCGAGTAACCACCTTTATTCCAATATTATTTCACTAGAGTGCACAACTAGAAGCCATGCTATACGTTTGATTATTCAATCTCTGATTTCTAGCACCTGCAGAAACAACGGCATCTGCACCTTCCTCTCACCTTGCGGCAACGGCAAAAGCACACTGCTTGGGTATTGGTTTGCGCCTTCACCTCAACGTCAGTGCCTAGTATGCAAGGAACAATTACCAAACAAAATTATTGTCATGAGTTATTATTATGAATCTAAAACTAACTACCTAAATTTTTTCCATGTTAGTCTCGTTCTTATAATAATAGGAGGCTTTAGATTGGAACTTTATAAGCCAAACCAGTGATCAAAAAACTAAAATGGAGCTTAAAGCACATATAGTGAAAATGCAAAAGAGATAGATAATTAATCATGTGCTTCATCTGATAAATTAATTTATGATTATTAGTGAGTTAGTTTCATTAAACATAATGCTAGCTAATCGAGATATGTAGTACATAATAATTGGGCCTTGATATAGGCACATCGATAACTAATCATTCAATCAATATAAACTTTTTACCTTCAGGAAGATTATCCTCCATATGAACAGCTTCAGTTTCAGAATCCTCAAGATCAGTAGTGGCTAAAAAATATTCACCACTCAATTATTACGTGAAAAAGCTCAAACAATATAATTTGATCGATACATATAAAAATCACATCATGTGAATATATTTCAGTGCATTTAATCAATAAACATCTGGTTACAGTTAATTATTGAATGAAAATATATATACACCAATTTATTTATACTAATTACCTGTGCTTTGGTGAGCAACGAGTAGGAGGAGAAGGGCGATACCAAAAAAGTACACGACTGCACCAGTCTTTGCCATTTCGCTTATGTCTGTACGTTTGTGGGTGTTTTGTGTGTGGAAGAAAATATGTTTGTGGGTTAAGTTGTGAAGAAATGAAGTTGGCATGGCAACTATTTATAGGTCTTAAATCAGTACGGTACCATAAATAAGTCAAATGTAAATCAGTATATAATGATTTTTTTTTATCAGAAAGAGAAACTATATTACTCACTTAGACCGAAACGGTGAACATCCAAAAAATGCAAGGTTACATCCGGTGGGTTTGTTAAGATAACAAAACCCCTTGGCTCTCTGAGCCCAAACTTGGCAATAGAGAGTATATAATGATTTTATACAAGGGATAGTTTGAATATCACTTGCTTGACTACGTCTCTAAAATAATGCAAAAGATTGGATATGATTAAAAAATACAGAGCTAGCCATATGATGCCCAATGTCATCAGCAGATTTTGTTAATAATCATCATAGTAACGAGGGTTCATTTGTACCTTTGTATATAGCTAAAGTCAAAAGTTTACAGGCATGATAAGTGGAAAACGTGGGATATCCTTCGTTTTTGTTGCATAAGGCCAATGCAGCGCTTTCAACTAACCAGGTGCAATGCTTTGCTTCCAGCGTTCTTCACAAGCAAGTAGTGTGACTGTCTGTGCTCGAACTACGAGGATTCTACCATATTTTATAAATCACAAAAGTTTTTGATACCATAAGTAGAGATCTAATTATCTAATTGATGAGGAAAGGTTCACTAAGACAAGAAATGCAATCATGAAAATGAACATCCAATATGATAATTCTTAGAGCTAACAAGAATGCATAAAGCTTGATTAAGAAAACATCATGCTAGAGCGTTGATGTTCCTGATCTAAAAAGTTTTTTTATCTATAATAGACTGTTAGCATTTTCTATTTCAAATCAGACTAACACCAGCTCACAAGACAAATAGGAAAGTCAGTTAGACCAATAGCCTCATCTTGAGAATAAACAAAACATATATAGAAAGAATTAAAGAATGAGCCACAAAGTTACCCTCCGTATAACAAAAGATTAACCAATAACAAATATTACCCCCAATTATCTATCATTCTTTCAAGAAATTACACGGAGAAATGAAACCCTCTCACCTCTCTCCTCCACACCCCTGAAACCCCTTTGCCAGGATGCCGCCTTACCTTCTACCACGCGTAATCACCTAAACAAACAGTCACAGTTTCCCCTCCGCCGTCAGTCCACAAAAAACAGCAAGCCATCAACTTCCTCCGACAATAAATTCACCACCGTCTTTCACCAAAAAACAGTTAGCCACCAATCTCATCTCCGCCAAACCATCAAAACCTCGACTGCAACTCCCCCATAAGCCATCAAGCCAACCTAGCCAAAACCCGCTAGCCTACCACCCTTTCTGGAGCAAGTTTTCTGCCGGTAGCAATGCAGGGCCTGGTTTGTCTCGACCTCCACCCCAGGGATCAAAAGTGTTTGTGGACAACATTCAAGACAACAACAAACTCAAGATTGTGGAAGACATTTGCACCCCACAGGAGAATTGTTGGTCTGGTTCGGCTAGCTAGAAGGTGTAGCCATAAACTCAAGATATAGGTTTGTTGAGTTCGAATACATACAACAAGCTAACCAAGCTATACACACCACCAATGGAAAATGGGTAGATGGGAGTAGACTGAGCACCCAGGTTGCTAGACCTTTGCAAAAGAAGAACCTCCTACACACTTCTCGTACTCAACTTCGTTCCCTCGGAGGCAAGACCGGTTGGTACTATGTACCAGAGGATGCCCCAACCCCAGCCAGTAACAAATCTTGTGGATAGTGGTACCAAGGGAGATCTCGTGAAGGTGTCACCGTTTGGGGTTTTAATCCCTTGCATGGATAGGAGCATCAAAGTAAGATCAAAACTGAAAACCACGAATGAAGGAGTAAATGAGGGTCTTGTAGGGAATGAAAGGATTGAAAATATAGTGAGCTCATCAGCAAATGACTTCATAGTGGTTATTTATTCTAGAGGGGACGACAAATGGAACAAGGAATATGGGAGATGGTGCTGGGAAGATGGTGTTGCTCAATAACCGTGTGGTAAGCGAGTGGCGGTTAGAGGACTCCCACCGCAAGCGTGGTTCGAGGCATCAGTCAGGAATCGTACTGTGGGGCTTTGGGGAGGTAATAGGATCAAAACAGACATGACTATGCTAACCGCAAGCCTAGAAGCTTTTGCCAAAACTGGAGGACTAACACCCCCAAAATCATCATGAAGTAGTTATGTTTTGTTCAACTTTGTTCCATAAGTAGTAAAGTTATTTTTTTCTATTGTCGGTGAGAAATGGCTTATGCTGTAGTACTGCCCATGTAACTGGAATTCTAGTACTTATAAAAAAATACCACGCTAGAGCATTGATGTTCCTGATCTAAATAGTTTTTTTATATAATAGAAAATTAGCATTTTTTATTCAAATAAGACTAACACCAGCTCACAAGATAAATAGGAAAGTCAGTTAGACCAATAGCCTCATCTTGAGAATAAACAAAACATATAAAGAAATAATTAAAGAATGAGCCACAAAGTTACTCTCATGTATAACAAAAGATTAACCAATAGCAAATACCTCCAACCCCCGTTACTATCATAGACTAGCTGGTGAAAAAAAAAACATCATTAACCACCAAGTCAACTGAAACATCCAACAAAAGAAAGCGAATCATGGGAGACAATCTGACTCCACCACCAACAAACCACATCTTACTCGCTGCCCCAGATCTATGCCCTACGACAGTGCTTGGGCCGCTGCCAAGACTAGAAAAGCGAAGCATCTCTATGCCACAAACCTTTCCCCAACAAGGCTCCATCTGCATCCTACACCAATGTCCCCAACCATCAAGACCCGTCATTCATAAAACTTGCATCTGTGTTAACCTTAGCCCACCCCGAGGGGCGGGCACCATACACGTGGCCCATCCTCCCCTATACCCCTACTCTCTCAAGCTCCTAGAATATCGAGTACATATTCTCGAGAGAAGAGCGAGAAAACCCTTCCTTGTCGGTGCAACATGCCATTGTGGGCCCCCAAATGGTCCAATAATGGACTAGAAGAACAACCAAAGCATAGTTGTCCACATGTCCGACTAGCTAACCGATATAAATAACCTGCAATCCACAACTACTCTAACTCCATCATCCCAATAATGTACTAACACGACTCCTAAACCAAGCCGTGCGCCGGGTAGATAATAAAAGCATGATACCAATCCTTTCATCCCCACAAAAGACACAATAGCCATTTCCCAATTCCCTAACATGCCTGATTCGCTCCCACAGCTAGTGCCCCATGCCAAAGCCTTCATTTGAACACCAAACCCGATGCGACAACTATAATGTCCCCAAAAGGTTAAAAAAAACTAGCATCCACCCAGCATAGAAGATGAGGGTCTCAACGCATCCTACCCCATGTTCGAGGACCACCTCCAAGGAGAAGTCAAGAAAGGTTCCTGGGACAAGATCTCTAGGCTTTAGTAAGATGTCTCATGTAAGCAAGTTTGCCATGAGAGGCACAAGGCAATCTAAGTAGCGATAGGATTGGGTTCATCCTACAATGTCTATGTAAGGTAGACTAGAAAGGTATGTATGGTTTGACTCGGTCTTGTCGAGGTTTTGTTTGTTATGCCCGTGCGGCATCGTAGGCCTTGCGCCTATAATTATAAAAAAAAAACCTTTTACCGGTTATATTCCTATATTCAAAATCTATCCAGTTGACCCAAACCAGACCAGTTTTTAAATATTTTTATTCTTTTTTTAAAATTCTGGGTTGTTCATTAAATAAATATAATATTTAAACGTACGTAAATAACGTCTAACTAAAAGATGTTGACATATACACCAAATGATAAGCATCAAAAGCTCTTAACACATAGTTGCTCTTTACTTTTGCTAGCTTTGTAAGATTTGACGTCCTTAATTTTGAAAAGTATAGAATAAGATTTATACAAAATTAATTTCTTAGTAAATATCTATAGTAGGTATGTGAATCTTTGTAATCCGGTGGCGTAGGCTATTAATAATTTTCGTCGTAAATTATAACTAGTATTGTTTTAGTTGTGAATATATGTAAAACTAGATAATAAATTCCGTTAGTCAAAACCAACGATTAGATTATGTGTTTATCCTTGACTTTTGGAACCATGAGCAAATCGAATGGATTGAACCGTTGAATAACAGTTTTTTTTAGGGCATCCACAATGGTGTGGATTCCACCCATAATGTTAAAAGAGAAAAAAGAAAATGATGAGGTGGAGGAGAGAGGATGTGAGAGGGGTTTCTTAACTAAGACACCCTCTTTTTAGAGAACCTAGGTAAGTAAGAGAGAGATTGTGAGATGAGATAATAAAATAATATTTATTAGTGGGTGGAATCCACTTTTATCATTGTGGATGCCCTAACTGTAGGCTTAGCCATTCATGAAAACGATGAGACGGAGAAAAATTCAACGCGATTTCGAACCAGAACGGAACGGAGAGCATGGAGCATGCGCTGCACTATAATATGGAGAAAACAACTTGTCATGCTGTGATTGGAGGGAATAAATAAGAAAAAAATGAAGGAAAAAATAGTATACTTACGCGTGCGTACTGTAGTTTTGTGGGGAGGGCTGGATGTGATTTTATTAGTAGGAGAGAGAAATTATTTATTTTTTCAAAATGTTATAACTCATAAAATATAAGTGCACAAATAAAAAAAATTATATAATTATTCATCATTTTTCGTGCTCTTCAAAACAAGATGCGTCATGGATATGTTTTGGTAAACTTAAAATTTTATATTTTTTGAATGAGTATATATTAGGTATTTTTCAAGTGAATCTTATTCATTAGCAAAATGAATATTCTTAAATAATAAAATGAACTTTATTCATTAACAAAATGAATCATAACCCCAGACACTCTAAAAACCACCCTATGAAAGTTAAAAACGTCGAAGGTTTTTTTATGGTTTGTAGTGCAGGTAGACCCTAAACCCTGCACCAAAAACCCTAAAAACCTGTCGAGTCAGTAACGACAATATAAAGTGTAGAATTAATACCAAAAAGATTACCCCACCCCACACCCTAAAAACCACCCTAGGAAACTAAAAACGTCGAAGACATTTTTATGGTTTGTAGTGCAGGATTTAGATTCACTTTTAAAAAACACAAAGGATTCAAGTTTGTGCTAGGATTAACTTCTACTAGTATTAAAACAAAATATTCACTTTTCTTAAACCTTTGATTCACCTTTAAAAAACCTTTGATTTACTTTTTTAAACCTCTGATTCACTTTTTTTAAACCTCTTATTCACTTTAATTAAAACAATCTTTATTTACGATAATCACTTTTCTTAAACCTCTGATTCGCTTTTCTTAAACACGTGATTCACTTTATAAAAACCTCTGATTCATATTTTTTAAACCTTTTAATCACTTTAGTTAAACAATCTATACTTATGAGATTCACTCTTATTACTCTGATTCACTTTGTAACATCTTGTGATTCACTTTTTAACAACCTTTGATTCATTTTTCTAAAACATTTGATTCATACTAGTCAAACAATTAGAATCACTTTAGTTAACACAATCTCTGTTTATGAGATTCACTTTTTTTAAACATCTGATTTTTTAAAGCAACTCTCTGATTCATTATTTAACAACCTCTGATTCACTTTTTAACAACCTTTGATTCACTTTTCCTAAACTTAAGATTCACAATGAATCTTAAAAACATATGTACATAAAAAAATAAAAAATTTAAAATTTATCAAAATATACTCATGTCGGGTCTTATTTTGAAGAGCTCGAATTATGATGAACAATGATATAAAATTTATATTATTTGGACTTATATATAATAAAATATAACATTTTAAAGTTTTACAAAAGAGTAAAGCACTAAAGGACAAAATAGTTGACATTGACCAAATTAGCCATCGCCATACTGTAGCATGGCGCAATCGCCATGTTCGAATTCGCCTTTCGAACATGGAGAAGGAACCATGTTATAATATGGAGAGTGCCACATGTCAACATTTTATTGGAGAGAAATAAAGAAAAAAGAAAAAAAACAGAATAAGGGGAATAGTCACACGCGTGTACGGGAGTATCGATGGGAGAGTATGTGGGTAGGAGAGAGAAAACTATTTTTTTTCTTCAAAATATCATAACTTACAAAATATAAGTGCAAAAATAAAATAAATTATACCATTGTTCACCATTTTTCGTACTCTTCAAAAAAGATGCGTTATGATATGTTTTGGTAAATTTTAAATTTTTTATTTTTTGTATGTACATATTTTTTAAGATTAATTGTGAATCATAAGTTTAAGCAAAGTGAATCAAAGGTTTGTTAAAAAATGAATCAAAAGTTGTTACAAAGTGAATCAGAGTAATAAAAGTGAATCTCGTAAGCATATATTGTTTAATTAAAGTAAGTGATAAAGAGTTTTAAGAAATGTGAATCATAGGTTTTTATAAAGTGAACCTTTCTTTTATTGAAAATGAATCATTCGTTTTATAAAAGTATTTTTCTAGTGTGAATCAAAGGTTTAAGCAAAGTGAATCAACGATTGTTAAAAAGTGAATCAGAAGTTGTTACAAAGTGAATCAGAGTAATAAGAGTGAATCTTGTAAGCATATATTATTTAACTAAAATAAGTGATTAAGAGGTTTAAGAAATGTGAATCAGAGGTTTTTATAAAGTGAACCATTCATTTATTGAAAATGAATAATTCGTTTTTAAAAAGTGAATCTTATGTTTAAGAAAGGGAACATTTAATATAAAACAATGTGAATGCTTTGTGTTTTTTTAAAAGTGAACCTTAATCCTGCACTACAAACCCTAAAAATTCCTTCGACATTTTTAGCATTCCTAGGGTGGTTTTTAGGGTGTTTGGGGGGGGGGGGGGGGGGGTAGGGTAATCTTTTGGCATTAGTTATGCACTTTATATTGTCGTCACTGACTCGACAATTTTTTAGGGTTTGTGGTTTAGGGTCGTTAGACCCTAAACCCTGCACTATAGACCATAAAAATGCCTTCGATGTTTTTAGCTATCCTAGGGTGGGGTTTGGGTGTTTGGGGGTAGGGTAATCTTTTTGGTATTAGTTCCACTTTATATTGTCGTTACTAACTCGACCGGTGTAAGATTCATTTTGTTAATGAATAAGGTTCATTTTATTATGAAGAAGATTCATTTTGCTAATGAATAAGATTCACTTTGTAATATATACTCATTCTAAAAACATAAAATTTTAAGTTTACTAAAACATATCCATGATGCATCTTGTTTTGAAGAGTACGAAAAATGATGAACAATGGTATAAATTTTTTAATTTTTGCACTTTTAATTTGTAAGTTATAACATTTTGAAAAAAATGATTATTTTCTCTCTCCTCCTAATAAGGCAATATTCAGCATTCAAGACCCTCCCGTAGACACGCGCGTGTATGAATCTTAATCCCCCTCTTTTTCCTTTTCTTTATACTTTTTCTCCTTCCTTTATTTTTCTCATTTATTGAGCCAATCACATATTAACACATGTTTATCTCCATACTATACCCTGGCGCAAGAGCCAGGGTCGTCGTTCCGAAATTCAATAACTATCTGTTAGTGAGTAACCGAACATATTAGATTCACAGTAAGAGTAAAATTTTTGATGTATTTTTATTTTATTTTTAGACTTTTAATGAAAGGTTAATTTTTAGAAACTACAAACAGGAAAATAGGGTAACTTTGAAATAGTCTCTATAGTATCAGTCAAAAAGCTTTTGTCCAGTTTATGACGCTCTTTACCAAAAAACACTATACTTTTTTTTTCTCTTGTCTGTGAACTACCTTGCTAGTAGACGTGTAACAATCCAAACTTGTAACTCGTCTTAAAATGTCGTTCTTATTATAATATAATGTTTTATCACAACAGAAAATAAATACATCCGAAATTATAATACAACAATATAATCAAAGAGTAGTTTATAACTAACTACCCAAAAGTATCCCGCACTCTGGCTTTGTTCTCGATCGAGCACCTATAATATGTTTGTCATAAAGGCTCAGCACAACCGCTGAATATGCTAAAGTGTAATCCTCATGAACCCTCCTTACGTTAATTAGTCGTGTTGTCATGCGGTTTGATTTACATGCTATTCCGTTTTAGAATTATATAATAAAGCCATAATGTGGTAATTTAAACAACCAATAAGCATCCATCATGCAACACAATCCACACATAGTTTATGCATATAAGCAAAAAAAATAAACAAGTGCATATGATAACGATACAAGAGTTGTTACTTCGAACGTTCCCGTGTAATCAGCCTTCAAGGCCTCTTTCTTTCGTATCCATATTTACAAGCGTTATTATGTCGCGTACTAACTTGCAACTAGTGTGCCTTTACTCATTTATTGAACTTATAACTCGTTAATCCTTGACATATGTCATGTTAGGACAACCCGTTCATATGCTTATAATTATAATATACAATTCTTACCAGAACGCATTCCATGCCTCTCATAATAAGCGGATAGACACATCCGACAGGATCTCTTGCCGTATCAGACAGTTTGGGTAACTGGTGGACCAACGTGCTAAACGAACTCATATTCATCTTTTCCCTTTTAAGGCATCCTTTTCGACCGTAGCATGTACCAACAGCAGTGCCCTCCGACCATCGATCAAATGTGGCTTGCTGGATTTCCATGAGTGGACCCGATTCGACATTCCTCTCTAGTGATCACTCTGCGTAACCAGGTAATCCGAGATTACCCTAGGTTTCTCCTCGTATACCAATTCTCACCATATGATTAAGTAACTCAATCATCTTACCTAAGATATACTCTTAGGTTATAGTGAATATAATTTCATATAGTTATCTTTTAGGTCTTACACACTCCCTAGAAGTCATCTAGGTCATTTTCCATGTTCATGTACATATGCTCTAGAGATTGGTATTACCGAATCTCATCCTAAGTTATTTACTTAGGTTCCACTAGGAATAATATATGATGTATTACATTGATCTTCAAACGAATAATCTATTTCCTCATCTTACTCGTAACTTGTTGTGCAAAATAATGATTAAACTATCTTGCTAACTATGGGCAGTGAACCCAGTCATTATAGTACAACAAGATCGTATCCACAGGGACTTCGTAACTATCTAGTTAATTATAAGTTTAGTAAATGTGCAAGAAGATAAATAAAAGTGCATAAACTTAAACTGGGGGTTTTAGGTTTTTGGGTTGTAATTGGAGAAATAAAGAAAAGCAATAAACACTAAACTAACTATCTAGGATAGATGTAGCTCGGGATAGATCCTTGCACCCGTCCTTCCCTTTCTAGCGATTGTCGAACTTTGAACTTATAGCTAAACAATGGGAACACTTAATTAATTAGCAACCAAATCTAGGCATACTAATCCTAATCAATTTAACCAGAACTTTTCAATCAGCTAAGCCCAGGGTCAATCGATAGCACTAAGCTCAAGTTCCCCTAAGGTTGCAATGTAGTCTAATATCCAAATCATTGAATTAGAGCACATTGTTCTAGTCTCCAACGGTTTAGGTTTCTATCTCAGAACCACATTTTGATAGAATTCCACAATAATGCTAAACTAATCGGTAGGCCAAACCAACTAACTTAACACATAGATGACAAATTGAGCAAAACCCTTAACAAATCCCTAAATCATGAGTGACAAGTTTAAGAATCATAAATACCCAATAATCATCTTTATTAAGCTCAAGGACTAAAATAAATCACAAACACAAGTTCAAGGTTCAACAATGGAAGTTTTAAAGATTTGGGGCAAAATCCTCATCCTAAGCTACAAGGAGAATACATAACCATTAAGGAACAAAAACGAGAGAAGGGAGAAGAAATAGCCATGGGAGGTTGAAGAAGAGCTTCAATGGAAGTTTTAGAGATTTTGGGGCAAAATCCCCCTACTCATTTCTTCTTCTTCTTCTTCCCTCTTTTCTCTTGTTTTCCCGTCGCTTTTGGTTTGTGTCGAATCCCCCTCTCTCCTTCTTTTTCTACTTTAAAAAATACAGATCTGGGGAAAATTTTGACTCGATTGACCCACCTAGGGTTGGTCCATTCCAAAAGCAAATTCAGCCCCTGAAATGCGCGTTTTTAAGTCCGACCGACCGACCTTGGGTCGGTCCAGTCCACAAGAAATTTCAGCCCCCAGAATGAGAGTTTCCGGTCTCCAGGACTTTCGACCGACTGACTCTGGGTCGGTCCTAGGGTCGGTCGAGTGGCCAGGCTAATCTTCAACACGCTATATCTTCTTTGTTTTAGCTCCGATTTTGGATCCGTTTGCACCCACGCGTTTGTCTCTTTGTCTACTTTAATCCTACCTATGTTATTCCTCCTATTTCAATAATAATTGTGTAAAACACCAATAAAACACAAAAGTAGAGGAAAACTAGTTAGCGTGGAGAAATGAGCATGAAAAGTGTTGATAAAACATATGAAATACACCTCTAAAACACGCTCATTTGGACACTCATCATAACTCGTATCAAGTTTGCAATCGGTATTATATTAGTCCGAAAGACATTCGCGCACAGTTAATAACACGAGATGGTCGAGCTATTAAATGCACATAAACATATCATTATAATCCACACATATTGCTCTTAGGACACTTGAACGTCCTTATCCTAAGGAAATCCTTAGGACACTCGGACCACAGAATAACATACCGTTCACCAAGTAGAAGAGCAGACGTCCTAATCCCGAGCCCGTCCTCTAATGCACGTCCTGTAATGCACCCAGCTCTGGAAGATACTGCTAAGTGTTAATACACTATGATTCAATATGATCCGGTATTCCGAGTAATCACTAATCCCCCCAGTATTTTCCCCGTGATTAATCATTAATCGTTACTCGAGTTTTTAAACAAATTCAGGATTAGTTATTTTGTAACACCCCGTCCTAAGCCCTTCGTGGTTATCGCAAACTTAACAGCTTAATCACAAACAACGCAGCGGAATAAACTAACACCGGGACCTTGCCACGATCTGATCAAGAGAACATACCGAAACTTTAAATAATTACAAACGCTTATCCAAAAGTACACACACCAACCAAAACGCCCACCAACCGAGTTTCTAGTATCTCCAGTAACAACATAACTTCTCCACGTTTTAATATCAATAGACGGGTGCACAGGCGCAACCCGTACTCAAAATAAAAGCCCAACCTAAGTCTAACCGCCCCTACTCTCAGGGTGACTCCTCATGGGACGCTTACCTGCAAAATAAAAACAGCCCCCAAAGGGGGTCAGCAAGAATGCTGGTACGATCCCCTCATGGCCCCCAAGCTAACGGGGCTACGACGACTAATTGTCGATAGCATGGAAGTTCATTAGATACACAAATCATAATATGAAGTGCAATAAACATCAATCCACAAATGGACAACAAACAGTAGATTTTAACCCCTTATGTCCACATTCCTTTTTATCCTCATATTTGCCAACCGATCACCTATTAGACCGGCTAGCCCTTAGTTTGTTGCTTATTTTTGTAGGGCTTGGTTAACCCTAGCCGGCAGTAGTGCACTTACCAGGAATAAGCAACCTTTCTTGAATTGTTGGGGATGTAGGCTAGATCCCCCCACGCCATCCTTAATGTGCCTCCCACCTTAAACAGTAGTCCGGGTGGTCGAGTCGTTTTGTTGACTCTAGGCGACGAGTCCGAGGACAAGTCTAATTTGGAAATCGGATCTGATTCAGATACGACCTCCCCCAATACACATGTGCCGGTACCATTCCGGATTCCTCACTCCCACCCCAAGTTATGGTTAGTGAAAATCTTACAAACCATGTGTTAGTTAAACCTTATCGGGTATTAACCAACTATTAACAATACATCATTCCTCTCCTTAATTTAATAGGTACTAAGCTTAGTTAGTAACTAACCTCAAGTCTCGTGGGTTAGTGTAAGGAAAACACACACACAATGAGAATGATAAAAACCGGTTGCATGCTTTATCTTGACTTAGTCATAGCAAGTAAACAGATACACACAAGCTGAGGGACACCTCGTTAGCAAGCAGGTCACAAGAAAGACTGTACCGTTCACCGTCGACTGTCGTTTGTTTAATCTCCATCGAAATCCCAATTCACAAACCTAAAACATTCATTCAGTTTAGGCCATTAGTTATTTGCATTTTACTTAACTTACCTAGTCTCTAAAGATTCCCATCCAAAACCCTCTTAAGTTCTTATAGCCTTAACCTTAAAATACTTAACTTATTTTCCTAACTTAACTCCTTACTTCCCCATATGCTTACCCTCTTAATCATCATTGTCCTCTTAGTGGCATACACTAATGCCATTTACATCCTTAGGTTTTCAAAGTTTTTTTTATATGTTAAGGGTCGACCGACCCACCGACCGACCCAACCCCTGGGTCGGTCCGTTCCAGTAACTTTCTGGTTCGAACAATTCCCTTAGACCGACCCACGACCGACCCAAGTCTTATGGGTCGGTCCATTACAGAAACTTTCCCGTCTTCAAAAATTCACCCAACCGACCCAAGGTCAGCCCGACCGACCCAAAGCCCTCTGGGTCGGTCCGTTCCAGAAACATTTACACTCGTTAAACTTTGCCCGACCGACCCAACCAACCCACGGCCCTATGGGTCGGTCCATTCCAGAGACTTGTTTACCCGTTGAATCCTTACCCGACCGACCCAACCCAAAACCCTATGGGTCGGTCCATTCTAGAGAGATTCTGGCTGACTAGAAACTGCCCGACACCCAGAACTGGGTCGGCCCCTACAGATTTTCCTCCTTATTTGCTCTTTCCATACCAAAACCTTCCATAAGTATCCTAATATTTCTAACACCATTTTGGCACATTAAGCCCCTTTTAACATCCACTATACTCATTAATTCACCTTTCAAAGATTTTCTTAATCATTTACTAAATCCTTACAACAACTCCTAACACTTAACCTCTCTTTCTTATATTTCCAACATATAATTTACCTAGAACTTCAACTAACCAAAGTATCCCCTCCTTAACAATTTGACCACTCCCCAAACATCATTCTTCCATCCTCATTTCATTACCAAAACTTCCACGAGTCATGTACTCTAGTTCTCTCCTAAGTCATTTCAAGGTTTTTACATCTTATTTCCTTCAAATTTGCACAAGCTCTCAAGCTTCTCTTATTATGGTCTTGGTGCCTAAAATTCACCATTGTAACCCCTAGTTCCTCCTAGACATACCCAAGTCATCTTAATTCACAAGAACACCTTGAACTAACTCTTTTTCATCAAAACAACTCCTAGAGTTTCCTAGCCCTTCCTTAGTCATAAAATTTCCTTAGAACATCTCACACACCAAGTTTCTTCAACAAATTTTGCCATGGGTTCTCTAGTATATTGATACACTTAAAACACTTAGTTTTTCACCATCAAACAACCATGAACACTCAAATTCCCATTACACCATCTTAGCACAATATACCCCCAAACTACACTACATCACAATATAGTGCATAAACTTAAATTTCTTGGCACTTAGGCCCTTAAATGCATAAATCTTAAACACTGAATTTCCCACATAATAATTGCCTTTAACCTGCAAATACACACAACAAGGCTCCCATTGCATATAAATTCTCTTATAATTCACCTTGACATTTGTTTGACTATCTGCTTTCTCATTTGCTCCTTAGTCACAAGTTCTCAATAAAATCATGTTCTTTCTCCTAGGTTTTATAACCCTTTCCCAATGTACACTCTAAACTAAACTTATTATATAACTAAATCCCATCCCTTAATGCATTAAACCTTAAGGTAAGACATTTACCTTGTTCTTTTACAAGCTCCACAAACTTTCCTCCTTAGGTTTTTTTCCTTGGACAATCTCGGTCACCAACCAAATTCTCCTTGCCAATGTTCTAATCAATATTCAATGACTCTAATGAGTGCTAGATATACATTAACCTTAAGGAGCAAACCCTAGGTTAAATGTGTTCTAAGGTATTAAAATGAATGTTTTCCTTGAAGCCTTAGAATAGGCTTGGATATGAAGCAACAAGGACCTCCTCTATCCCTTGGAGAATAGAAAAAAAGCAAGAACAAGGCATAAAAATGAAGCCTCATGAGTAGAAATTTTCGGTAATGGAGAAGAAATGGTGGGAACCTAGTTTTTCTTACATATTCTTTACCTTGAGAGAATGGAGAAGCCAATGGACTCCTCAAGCTTATATTTCCTCCTCTAATGGCGGTTTGCCTTGGCACAAAAATGAAGCTCTTGAAGTTTTGGAAAGATAGGAAGGAGGAGCTTGAGCTAACTAAGAAGAATATGTACTTTGTTTTGATTTTGGAGCTAAGATGTGTAAGTAATGGCCAAAGGAAGATGGAGCTAGCATGGAGGTTGTTCTCTACGTGAAGGAATAAGAAGAGAGCATGTGAAACCGGTGAGGAAGAAGAAGAATGAATAAAGGAGGAGAGAGGGAAGCTAAAAGCAAGATTTTGTTTAAAAGGTAAATAGTACTATTTACCTTATCTCTTCTCTTTTTCTTTAATTGTTGAGTCATGTAGTGACTCCCCACATCAAAACCGGCCACCCCCTTAATAAACAAGACATTTATGGTCTTGGTTGACTAATTAATTAGCTTATATTGACTTAATGCTAAACTAGTCCAATTTGAGCACTATTCACAAATTAGTGCACATAACTGTGAAAATTTTGATTTCCCATTGATTTAGACTTCTTAATGTGATACTAAATAGTACACAAGTTAATTAAGAAGTAATCATGGGCATTTAGCCACACAAAACCCCTTTATAAGACAATTTTTCAAAAATGTGCTTTAAGAGTCCTTAAAGCACAATTTGTGTTTTAACTTGTTTTTGAGCTTGGTTTTCCTTGGTAATTGATTTAACATAACCATTAGGATATTACTAAAGTCTTAGAATGATATTTGGGTGTTACCCAAAGTTACTCCCAGCTTAGAGCACATTTTTACTTAAATTGCTCTTATGGTGTTTCCTTGTGTTTTCTTAGGTTTAAATGGTTTCCTAATGTTTCTAAGGCATTTTTAGCCTTTTTATATCTTAGATTATCATCTAAACACCATATCAAGGTTTGGGTATTTCATATTTTCCTTAAGTATGTTAGTAGCTAACATGTTGTATTATGTTACAACTTAGGATTTATCTCATATATATCACCTCTTTAATCCATGATATATATATAGCTATGTTTATATATATATACATAAATTTCATATAGTTATCGTTACTATATGATATTCAATATAATTGACCTTTAAATTTGTAGACCTTGGCTTTTAAAATTCCACTAAATTACAAGTTGGTCAACTTGACCCTCTTGGTCAATTTGGTAGACTTGGTCAGCATGTATAAGTCAACACTACTATTATATATCCCATAATATAATTCCTTGAATTATAATTCCATTATCTTATGTAACCCCTTATACAATGACATTAAGTCTTAAGGTTTTAATGTTCATAATGAAATTTCCCACCTTATAATAACTCTATAATACTTTAATTACTTCCTTAATCATGTTATATCTATAACATTCCAAATATTCATACTCCACTTGTATGAATTATAAATCCCTTTTTAATTCATATTACACTCATTTTTTATGTGAGTCACAAACTCTCTTTAGTTTATATTATTATCACATACTAACATGTAGACTTTATATCTAATGTTAACTAATATGGCTCCCAACCATATAACCATGCCAATCTTAACCCATTACATTCTAAACCTTGGTATATAATTCATAATACCTTTTACACACATATATTCATACATTCCATATGAATTATAAAATTCCTATAATTAACACTAACTCCATAAAATGGTATCATGATCATAGTGTTAATGCTACATCATATAATCTCTCAACCTTATATTAAAATCATCCTTAAAACCCCTTAATTCTCGGCTATGCGCTTAACTTAACCTTTATTACACTTTTGCCACAAATGTTATCTAAACTTACAATTTCATTATAAACCATATCTTATAATCCTAACTCCTTATTTAATTTAACTCAAGTGTCTATTCTAACTTAGATTAATTACCGAACAGACCCTAATGCCATTCCTTGACTTCACCACATTTCCTTAAATTACAAAGTGGCCCTCATATTTTATAAATCTTACAATTAAATTCCTAACTTATACCTTTCATACTCTTTCATTTTAATATCAAAATTCCACCTAAAATTCTCTAATTATTCCAAGCAGACCCCATGTTGGTCTGTTCAGATTATGACACCAATTTTTATAAAATTACAATTTGACCGCATAAGTTTTCCAAAACTTACAAATGACTACTAAATTCTCCTTAATTCATATTGTCATCATTTAATTCTCTTAAGTGGTCAAACCATCAACTTTCCCTCCTACGTTGACCATAATTTTGGCATTGACCCCATCTTTCCAATATTTTTGAAATGACCCCAACAACTTTCTAGTATTTTCATTTAACTTATAAATTTCCTTATTCACCAAAGTGACCCCGGCCATAGCTCTTAGTTATATTAATACACAACACTTCAAACTTTATTTCATTAAATCCTTCAACCCAACCATATGTTATATATCAACATATCAATTAATAATTCCTAAAGCCATTTAAAGCACTTTTAGGCCCTTAATCCAATCCAAATTGTTCCTAGAGTCTACCAACTCTTTAAGTGTACTTAATTTAGCCAAGTAACACTTATATAACCATATTTTTTCTTATTTCTTAACCTATGCTCTTATAGCATATATTATATCTTAAAACTCATGAAAACAAGCCTAAACTTTTGGCCAACATATAAACCATAACATAAACTATAGTTTGTCCTCGACTTTATGTTAAGTCAAGATCCTTTAGTTTTGATGATAGCAAACCTGTTTTGTGTATTTAACATGTTAGTCAAGCTCTATGATTAGGATAGACTGGCAAAAGAGTGGCTTCGCACGCAAGGTTGCAAGCGTACTCGGTTCATGACATGTGCCCAACCAGTCGGGCACCTGTCTAGGAAAGCTCACGCTAGAACTTCTAGCACATACAATAAGCCAGGCACCGCACGAAGATATCTCTTATGCTTAAGAAGAAAATCAAAGACAAAAGACTACAAGAGGATCGACATATTTATATAGACTCATATACCCACATAATCAACTAGCACATGATAAGAACACAACTCATTAATGTGCAAGAGAACAAGATAAGTCAAGGGCTATTAATCAGAAGGATTACATAGCTATAATGATATCTAAGAGAGCATTTATGAGCATTAATGAGCCAGACAAGATCAAACAAGTGGGGCACACAGTGGTGCTCAACCAATCGAGAGAGTTGCCACCGACGTGACCAACCGTAAGGTAACACGTTGTCCAAACATCTTCAGATCAAGTTGAAGACTCTCTACAAGTCTAGTGTGGTTTTTGTATGAATTATATGAGCAGTAGTAGACTCCTAGAGTCTAGGGACTTATAGGATGGTAGTTACATCTTAACTAACCATACATACTTGCATTTATTTCATATGTAAGCAAGCCTGAACAATAGAGAAAGACAGAGAGATTATCTGAGCAAGAGTGATTCAGACTTAAGTGTGTAAGGGCTAGAGAGTTAGTGAGCTGGTTAGGACTGGTGTTGTGTGTCAACACTTTGTAATTGGTAGACTGATCAATCAGGGAGCGGTTAGGGAACCACAGGCCGACTATCAGGAGAGGGTAGAGGACTTTGGGGTAAAGTCCTAAACTGTCCCGGAGTCCATGTGTGGGCGAGGGAGATTGAGTGAATTTCTTGTGTGTAAATTCTCAATTGAAATGGAGTTTCCAGTTTAAGTTTATCTTGTGTCTTTCCTTAACCAACAAAGTTTAGATTGAGTCTACGATACATCCACGATTGATCAGGGACGCATCAGGAGTGCTAGCCAGTTTCATTTTATTTACTTATACCCCATAATTTCCGATAATTCCTTGTTAACCCTTTTAACTAAATGTTTTGTACTTTATTCACCACAACTTAGTAAAATGTTCCAAAATAGTTTTAAGTTGATTTCCTTGGTAAGTTTTGACCAATTTTTCCTAGGCTTTCGGCCATGATTCAATCTCTGACCTAATCAACTAAACAACATCAAATTAACCTTAAGCTTTGGGACTTACCTCTTTATGTCCAAAATTAAATTTCCCAAGCTCCACTCTCGGCCCTAAATAATATAAGGATTCTAAGATTAGTTTTTGCATAAACCAAGATGATTAATGAAGGTTTGAAGCATTAAGGACTTGGATTAGTAGCTTACTTTATCAAAGTAGAATTTCTCTTGAAATTTGATGCGCTTTCGACCAGCCTTTTAAAGGTATTGAAACTCCATTTTGCCACATGAAGAAGAAGACAATGAAGCACAATGTTAAGGTCTTTGAACACCATAATAATTCAAAGGAAGAATCTAAGGCTTTAAGGCCTAAAATGAGTTCTATGGTTGAAACATTACCTTATAGCTAGAGGAACTTGATTTCCCTCTTCCAAATATTCAGCCATACTAATAAAAGTGTAGGAAGTGAGCCACAGATAGATCTATGGACATAACAAGGTTTTAGCCCTTAAAAGATAACTTTTGTAGGATTTACCTTAAGGATAAACCCTTGTTGTTCTCAACCTTATTGAAGCTTGAAGATGATTACTATTTGTGTATGAAAAGAGTGAAGAAAATAGATTAGAAGATAGCCCATGTTCTTGGCCATTAATTGATCAAAAGAAAGATTAGTGCTTAAATCACATTTTATACATTAAGATGGTATAGGCTTAGCTTGGCTTCATTTCCTCCATGTAGGACGAATTTATAGCTCCAAAATGAGTGTAGGTATTTGGATTTTATGAGAAGAAAATCTAGATCTATACTCTTCACACTGGTGGAACGCGAGCCTTTAATGACGGTGCTTTAATCACGGCTTTAACAGAACCGTATTAATAGAAGGCCGGAATTAATTAACGACGTTTATTGAATTAACCGTAAGCAATAATCGATCGGAGGTAGGCGCGCCTTTTTTAGGACGGACTTTAGATGACGGTTATCAGTGAAACCGTAATCTAAAGTCCCGTGTTGACGCGCGCTTTACGGTCAACGGACTTTAGATTACGGTTTACTAATAACCGTCAGCTAAAGTCCGTCCTAAAAAAGGCGCGCCTACCTCCGACTGATGGTCAACGACGTCGTTTTCACCTGACGCCAAATATTTCCCGTGTTATTTGATTTTTTCGACGCCGCGCGTAATCTAAATTATAGTTAACGACGTCGTTTACAGTGTATTTTAGATTAAAAAAACTTTATATTAATGTGTTACATATGTTTGATCGAATAAGACTCATGGCTTAATGGCCGTGGGTACATGAGTCAACACCATCGATCTTGAGTTCGAAACCCAGCATAGGCCAAATAATTTTCGCGCTATTTTTTTATTTCGTTACACTTTAGATTACGGTTCTTTAGGAACCGTCATTTAAAGTGTGACTTTACATTACGGTTTTCATGTAAACCGTAATCTAAAGTCCTTTTAACTACAACATTTGCCCGTTTACTCTGCACACTTACAGTAACTCTTCTTCTCTGCGCTATCTTCCTCACTGAAATCGCCTCCTCTCTCCCGTCACCTTGCTAACGGCCATCGCCGCCGTCGCTCCCACCACCTTTGTCACTCCCATCGCCGCCGGTCACCACCCATCTACCACTGGTCTCACCGTCGACCTCTCTATCGCGTATTGGGTATGCGATCGATTGATTGTCGTTTTTTTCTAACTTTGTTCATATACATGCATTTCGATTGCAAGTTCTAACCTCGTTTTATCGAATCCTGAGAGTGTAATGGCAAATGTTCTAACCTTGTTCATATATTTGTGCCCAGATTCACAGTTAATTGCAACCTAGTTCGTGGGCTGATTTCTACACTACTTGCCCACTTCGGTGCTTAGTAACGGTAATTTTGCAAAGCAAACTGTAAACTGCTGTATTTATTTATTCTTAGCATTTAGTATTACAATTAATATAATAGTGTAGTTTTAAAAATGCTACTACTTAAAACTGCCACAGGAAAGAAAGTAAGTTCAAGTATATTACCGATTCCTGAAAATAGCTCATTTTCAACTGCTCAATCTGCTATGCCAGATGCTCTCTGTTTGATTCACAATCTGTGACAGGAATCAACAATGCTATTGTTATAACCACCAGAAAGAATAAGATGAGTTTCGGTATTTTAATGGTTCTAGAATGACTAGTTTCAGTCCTTCAATCTGAAGTACTGCAGAGAAGGTCATAAATAAACTTCATTTATAGAATAAGATAAGTTTATGTATGTTACTAGTTCTAGATGGTGCGTGCAAATTTGACTTTGATAAAACTGATTTGGAGACGTTAGAAATATAGGGGAGATGCTGTCGATTTTTTTCCGCGGTTTAGCTAGCATTTAACCTTGATTTTTTGATGAATTCTAATGTTGTCGTTTTTCATTTATGCATCAGGACTACGACTTTATTTAGGCTTCCGACCTCAACCGTCTTAGCATCGGCTAATCGTCTACCAGAGGTAAGATTTATATATACATATAATATTTGACAAACTACCAAACATAGTTATCCGCCCAAGATATACCTAATAGAGGTATATCTTCGGCAGTCCCTGTCGGGACTGTCCATGATTGTTAAATCTCACACCTAGGGTGTGTGAATGTACTTTTTGATTATTTCAGCAGTATCTCTTTATTGTTCTTCGAATGCATATATTATTGATTAATATCATAATATCGTGCATTTGAAGAACTGTAGGGAGATGCTGCCGAAATTTTCAATAAATTACATATTAAAAACACGTTCACCGGTGGGATTTAATACTCATGGATGGATTTAGGTTGATAAGATACAAAAGTGTAAAGACTCTGCCACGGGTGACGGTATGAAATGGCTGCCTTCATATAAATAGCTAGAAGGAGATGGAACGTTCGTGGATTTACAGCGGAAATTTGGACGACAAGTTTTTAGAAGGAGTTGATAAGTTATGCACGGTGTTGGCGAACAATCTGAAACCTACAGACAAGGGATACATATTTTGTCCGTGTATCGACTGCCAAAACAATCTGAGATATCGCGGCGTTGAAACAATTAAGGAACATCTGATCCGCCGCGGTTTTACAAAAGATTTCCAAGACATAATCCGATGGCATGGTCAGAGTGCGTTCGATGTTATTAAGCCTGACGAAGGGGATAATGGTCAGGCAAACACAGAAACAGAACTTGGAGATGATACAGTTGCTGGTGATCCAGAAGACGTTACAGCGAACGTTGAGCCAGATTTCTGGGATGATGACATTGAGACTATGCTCGAAGATGTGGAACGACATTACTCTAACACGCCAGACAAGCATGAAAATTTGTTGGATTCATCCAAAACACCGTTGTACCCCGGGTGTGACCCTACAAAGTTAAGCAAGTTGAGTGTCGTCCTCAAGCTATTCAACTTGAAAGCGAAACATGGCTGGAGCGACGTAAGTTTCACTGACCTCCTGGAACTATTGAAATACGTTCTTCCGGTGGACAACGTTTTACCAACGACTACGTACTCAGCCAAAAAAATGATGTGCCCAATGGGTATGGGGTACCAGAAAATTCATGCTTGTCCAAATGGTTGCATGCTGTTTTGGAAATCGGATGAATTTGCTGAAAGCTGTTCAGCATGTGGAGCGTCACGGTATAAGAAACAACAAACTCACATCAGCGGTAGTAAGAAAGGTTCACCAGCTAAGGTATTTTGGTACCTGCCCATCATTCCAAGGTTCAGACGTTTGTTCTCCATTGAGAAAGATGCAGAGAATCTTCGGTGGCATTCACTTCACAGGAAAAAGGATGGCAGATTGAGACATCCCGCTGATGCACCACAGTGGAGAAACATAGACGTAAAATTTCCTGAGTTTGGTAACGAACCGAGAAACCTAAGGCTAGGCTTGTGCACGGATGGGATGAACCCTTACGGTACTTTGAGTAGCATACACAGTACCTGGCCTGTGCTTTTGGTTATTTACAATCTACCGCCGTGGTTATGCATGAAACCAAGACACATCTTGTTGTCTTTGTTAATATCTGGTCCAAAGCAACCGGGCAACAAAATTGACGTATTCCTACAACCTTTGATAGAGGATCTACAACTCTTGTGGAATGAAGGGGCTACGGTTTACGACTCATTCAGTAAAGAGGACTTCAATTTGCGTGCTATGTTGTACTGCACAATCAATGATTTCCCCGCCTATGGTAATCTTTCAGGCTATTCAATCAAGGGGGCGTTGGCGTGTCCGATTTGTGGTGAAAACACTTGTAGCATTCGCTTGAAACATAGTGGGAAAACCGTGTATATGGGCCACCGAAAAATGCTTCCAAAAGGACATAAGTATCGAAAGATGGCGAAAGAGTTCGATGGGAAAACTGATCACAGCATGGCGCGCCAGCCTTTGACAGGTACAGAGATTTACAAAAAGTTGGATAATATTGTGAACAACTTCGGGCCGCCAACCAAAAGTGGTGAAAAAAGTGTCTGGAAAAAGAAATCAATATTTTGGGAACTACAGTACTGGCAGCATCTGGAGGTTAGACATTGTATCGATGGGATGCATGTCGAGAAGAACGTGGGTGAAAGTATCACTACACTAGCACCCTTTTGAACATAAAAGGAAAGACAAAGGATCATTTGAAAGGAAGAAAAGATTTAATTGAGTTGGGCATACGCACAGAGCTTGGCCCGCAAGAACGTGGAAAACGCACATTCTTGCCTCCTGCCTGTCACACTCTGTCTAAAGAAGAGAAACATAGTCTATGCAGTACCCTTTACAACATCAAGGTGCCATCAGGTTACTCCTCAAACATAAGAAACCTAGTGTCCATGACAGATTTCAAATTAGTAGGAATGAAATCTCACGATTATCATGTCCTACTTCAAGAATTTTTGCCAATTGCACTACGTGGGATCTTGCCGGATGCTGTCAGACACACAATCACAAACGTCAGTGTCTTCCTCAAATCCATTTCGTCTAAGGTTCTTGATGTGGACACTCTGTCTAAATTACAAAAGGATCTTATTGTGACAATGTGCCAGCTGGAGATGTATTTTCCTCCATCGTTCTTCGACATAATGATACATCTCCTCGTGCATCTTGTAAGAGAGATTCTGATGTGTGGTCCTTTGTACCTTCGCTACATGTATCCGTTCGAAAGGTACATGGGTGTCCTGAAGAAGAAAATGAAGAACCGTCGTCACCCAGAGGGTAGTATTATAGAGGGCACTATCACAGAGGAAGTTGTAGACTTCTGCACCAATTACCTAGAAGGTGTCGATACCATTGGACTTCCACGTTCTAGACACGAGGGCAGATTGAAGGGTGTTGGCACGGTTGGAAGGAAACTGAAAAGAATTGACATAGACACTCTTAACAAAGCTCATTTAGTTGTGCTAAGTCATCTTGAAGATGTTGAACCATACTTTGATGAACACTTGTGTGTTTTAAGAGCACAATATCCAAACATGAGTGACGTTAGACTACAAAATGAGCAGAATAGGACATTTGTCCGATGGTTCAAAGAAGAGTGTTGTCCGATCAGTCCACGAATGTGCCTGAACTGATTAAAGTAGTTGCATTTGGACCAAATCTGGATGTAATTTCTTATGAGGGGTACGATGTCAACGGATTCACCTTTTTCACAGAACGTCAGGATCAGAAGTCAACGAATCAAAACAGTGGTGTAGAGCTTGAAGCTTATCAAAACTTATATGACATCGGTGTCGTGGGTCATAGTCCTGTCTCAGTACAACAATCATATTTCGGTGTTATACAAGACATCTGGGTATTGGACTACAACAGCTACGAAATGTGTGTTTTCCGCTGTAACTGGGTTAACAACATCATGGCTACCGTGAGGAGGAGCATGGTATGAAACTGGTTGATCTGTCTAGAGCTACTCCCACGGTTGAGCCATTCGTTGTTGGGACGAAGGTTAAGCAGATATTTTATGTAACTGATCCCTGTAATCCTAGATGGTCTGTTGTGCTTAAAGGGAGAAGAGGAATAGTTGGTGTGGATGGTGTGGTTGATGAGGATGAGTATGATGCAGAAGATGAACCTCCAACTGTTCCTATTTCATTGGAAGAGGCTGAGGTCACAGGTCATCGTGAGTATATACGATCAGACCATAACGAGGGAATGTGGGTTGAGAGATAATGGTGTATGTAAGTTATTACTATAAAAATTTATATGAAATTACACTCTTTTATTATTGCTTGTTATGACCATTATGAAATGCTTAATTTAATTCAAATTGTATTTCAATCCTTGCAGGCATGGCTGATCAGGACATGGCTGATGAAGTTCGATTTATTTTGTCGTGAGAGGAAAATGAGCAGCAATGGTACCGGTCCCATCTACATCCGCTGCTGCTGTTGCCCATCCACATCTGCCGCTGCTACTGTTGCCCATCCACATCTGCCGCTGCTGCTGTTGGCCCTTCCATGAGTGCACCTTCTACGAGTGCTACTCAGAGACCCAGAGGTAGAGGTCCGACCCGTGGGTTGAAACTGCAGAAGGATCAGATTAGTCTTCTGTGGGACCAGTATGGGAGGTATGGTGGGGGCAGCAGGTCAGAGTTCGCTAGTATGCTAGGGACTCTGGCCAGATCACATTGCTGCATCAACCACACATGGAAACAAGTCCCGGAAGAAGTAAAGGAGACCATCTGGAAGAAGGTGCAAGAACGGTACAAGATCCCAGAAGAAGTGAAGAAGACCGTTCTTTCTTTGGTGTCCGGCAAAGCTAAATCATTCCGCCACTACTTGGTTGAGCATTGGATCAACAGGGTGCCCCCACGTGAGCCTCCGCCGTATGTTGTGTACAATGGCATGATCACTGAAGAGGAGTGGAAGGAGTTCGTTGAGCGGCACGCCACCCCCGAGTTCAGGGTATGTTTGTGTGTACTCTTTTCTTAATTAATGCTCATAATGCTTTATCCCTGATTTTCTAATTAATTTCTGTTGTACTTTCTTAACAGCAAGTACAAGAACAAGCACGGCAAAACCGTGAAGCTAATCTCTACCCCCACACCATGGGACGAAGGGGATATGTGGGCAGCCTCGACATGGGAAGGAAAGAAGCTGGTTTGCTGACACGGAGGAATGAGGATGGAAGTGAATGCCGATCGAGGATGTCTCTGAGGCGAGGAGGTGCAGATGTACATACTGGGATGCCAGACAACAACAACGATGGTCCTAAGGATATTCCTATGCTGCGATGGAACAACTGGCTAACCAAATTGTAAGTATTTGAAAGTAGCTGTTAAATAATTTACTTATATACTCAAGTGTTTGTTGATCTTAAATTTAGTGTTAACTTCTTTGAAAATTGGACAGTACGAAGCGGCACAGAGAGGAGAAGTAGACTTACACGCTCCTCCTTCTCAAGACGACGCTCTCAATCAAATGCTTGGGAAGAAGGATCACCCGGGGCGTGTTAGAGGATTTGGGGGAGAAGTACGTCAGAAGAACGTATTCCCGCCATCTGCTAGGAAGGGTCAGATGAGTGCTGCTGAAGTCGAGGCGATGGTAGAGCGTAAGTTCGCTGCTGAGCGCCAAGCTAATGACGAGAAACAGGCTGCTGAGCGCCGGGCTATCGAGGAGAGGCTGCAGGAAGCGTTGAATGCGATTGCACATGCGACTACTCAGCAGCAGCAGCAGATCCTCCTCGACTGTCTTCCTCGTCTAGTTGTGCTCCGGCCGCTGACCCGTACCCGTTTGCCAACATCCAGGTTAACTTTGTTTAACTATTTTTCTCCTAAAATAAAGTTATTTAAATAGTATTAGATTGGACTCACTTATTTATTTCACGTATTATCTCTGTTTATTAAAGGAGCAAAAAAATGTCGTCTCCAAATACCATTAGAAGGGCACCCTGTAGATGCGGCCTACGGGACGGTGTTGCCATCAGGTCCACTCACGCTCATCAGTTTCGTACGTCTACCCCCATTCTACGCGTGTGACCTTGGACCTGATAGTTGATGGATTTGAGCATGCATACCTTCCATGGCGTTTGACAACAAATGCACGCTGATCGAAGCGAAGGGAGACATATTGCCCTGGCCAGCATGTTATATTGTTGTCACCGATGAGGTAAGACTGTTTGACAACCATTTAGTATCTAATAAAATGCATTATTTAGCATTAAGTGTCTAATCTAATCTATTATAGATCCCTGAGCTTCCTCGCCGCGTAACCCGGCCCAGACTAGAAGAGACCAGCGCGCCGGCGAATCCTGAGATCCCTGAGCTTCCTCGCCGCGTATCCCGGCCCAGAGAAGAAGAGATCAGCGCGCCGGCGAATCCTGTCAGAAGTACAAGGGTATGTTCTAGATAAATGTTTAATGTTACTATAATAATCAATTAGTAATTATCTTTACATTTATGCTTTACTGTTTGTGTGTGAAGGGTAAGAATCCAGTGAGTCGGGGTGCGAAAGGTAAGAATCCAGCGCCCGTCCGGGGTCGCACCAGGACTTCTGAGGCGCCTAAAAATAAGCTCGCACTGCCACAAAAACTTGTTAATGTTTTGGGGGCCCAGATGAATCTCTACGACAAGATCATGTTGAAGTCATCTCAAACTAACAACTTCATGATGACGCTTCCAAAGTCGATGTTTCACTACGAAGAAGATATGATGACAATCAACTTTGAGGACATCAGAGAGATGATGTGTGGAGATTATCTGAACATTAACATTATTCAAGCTTATCTAAAGTAAGTGTTCTTTCCTCATACTGTAAAAACATATAGAATAAGTATCTATGAAGTTGCATTGGCTAACTTTTTATAGTACATGTGATATAATAGAGTCTGCTTGAGAGATGTGCTGAGAAGGACATGACCTCCATTACTGCGGTTTAATTACATGATTCATTGCTTCGATGTTGCTGATCGACAGAATAAATTAATCATTCTAATGCCGTATCACCAAACGTGAGTTCTGATATAAAATTACATACTAATTAGCTAACTTTTTTACCTTCATTTCTCATTTCATTTTGTATTTGACATTGTAGCCACCAATGGCTTTGTTTATATTCTGCGCTGCCACCGTTACTCTCTGCTCGTTCTAGATCCACTAGGGCAGTGGACAAAATTCAACACTGAAGACTTAATCAAAAAGTAAGTTTTATTACTATTTAATTGTTTGTATGTTTTTTGAACCAAAATTAATGTACTTTTTCATTTTGCTAAACACTTTTGTTAATATATGTAACAGTTGTTACAAAAAAACCCCTCAGGGAGAGTTTGGTGATTTGACCGTCGATTACATCAAGGTTTGGTAATTCATGTATTTCATTCGTGCTGCTATATCTTTGTACAATTGTTTTACATTTGTGAATTTTGGTGATTTAGTGCCCTACCTAAAAGGATTCTAGGAGTTGCGGGTACTACGTGATGCGGTATATGTACGAGTTCTGCGGGTACTTCCCAAGTTTTAAGAATGATAAAGACAAGGTAATACGAACGCTGTCTTGTATTTAATTCTTTCGGCAGATTTTTTGTCTCTTTATCTTAATCTCATTATGTGTTCCATTCCTTTTCTTGTTGCAGATTAAAGAGCATTTTGCCAAATTCTCGACTTACAGTCCAAACGACTTGTTGCATGTCAGAGAGAGCATGTCAGCCATGTTTATGAGAATGGAGTGGTAGACTAGCTAGCTCTGATGCTGCTATGATTGTAACACCCCATCCAAAGCCAATCGTGGTTATCGCTAAACTTAACGCTTAATCGAATTCGTCGCAGCGGAAATAACAAACACCTGGACCTTGCCACGGTCTGATCGTTAGAACATACCGGCCTTATAATATTACAAAACTTATCCAAAATGAACAACCGACCAATCACCACCAACCAAAATACCACCAACCAACCGAGTATAAGTACTAAGTCATAATCACAACCTTACATCAGTTTCAATATAAACAGACGGGAGCACAAGCGCAACCCGTACTCAAAATAACAACCCATCCTAAGTCTAACCGCTCCTACTCTCGTGGTGCGTCTTCATGGGCCTCTTACCTGTAAGTGTAAAAACAGCCCCCAAAGGGGGTTAGCACGAATGCTGGTACTCCCTCTCATGGCCCCCAAGCTAACGGGGCTACGACGACTAATTGTCGATAGCATGGAAATTGATTAAGTACACAAGCATGATATGAAGTGCAATAAACAACAATCCACAGATGAACTATATAGCTCACACACAATGAACGACACAAGCGTTCCTTTATCAAGCGGGTTAGTAACCCCCTCCTTAGTCCTTATTTTCTTAACCTCAGTTCCTTTTCTTACCTCAGTCTTAACCTTATCTTATTCTCAGTATACAAACCTTTCCTCGAAGGGAATGGTTGTAGCTTAATCTCAAACCTAGGATTTAGGTGATCCTACCGCACCATCTTAATGCCACCTACCTTGGACGGGAGTCCAGCGTAGCTGAGCCGGCAACCGACCCTAGGCTACATGTCCGAAGACAAGTCCTTAAGCGGAGGGCGGATCTGATTCAGATACCGTCCCCCTTTCCTTAGCATGCATGACCGGAGTCAGTCCCGGGTTTCCTCACTCAAGTTCCAGTTAGTAGAAATCTTAAACACCATGTGTTAGTTAAACCTTAACGGGTATTAACCAACAATCACCAATACTTAACTCTTATTCTTAACTTAGTAAGTACTAAACTTGGTTAGTAACAATCTCAAGTCTCGTGGGTTAGTGTAAAGAAAACACATACACAACGAGAACAAATATAACCGGTTGCATGCTTTATCTTGTCTTAGTCATAGCAAGTAAACAGGTAGCACACAAGCCGAGGGACACCTCGTTAGCAAGCAGGTCACAAGAAAGATTGTACCGTTCACCGTCGATCGTCGTTCGTTAACCTTCTCCGGGGTCCCAATTCACAAACCTAAAACATTGATTCATTTTTAGGCCATTAGTTATTTGCACCTTACTTAACTCACTTAGTCCATAAAGATTCCCGTTGGATATCCTCTTAAATCCTTGCCACTTAACCTTATAAACTTAACTTTAAACATTAAGGTTTTTACTTTACTTAACTTAATCCCTTAGGTTCTTAGGGTCCTAATCATTACTACCCTACCAATGTATACCTTATTACCAATTATCATCCTTAGAATTCAACATTTCTTTTTAAGTGTTAAGGGTCGTCCGACCCACCGTCCGACCCACCAACTGGGTCGGACCCTTCCAGTAACTTTCGGGTTTGAAAAACTCCACTTGTCCGACCCATGTCCGACCCAACCAACTGGGTCGGACCATTCCAGAAATTCTCCCGTCTTTAAAAACTCTTCCGTCCAACCCACCGTCCGACCCACCAACTGGGTCGGACCATTCCAGAAACCTTTACGGTGGCTTAACAGAGGTCCGTCCGACCCAGAACTGGGTCGGACCCTGGGTCGGACCACTACAGACCTTACTCTTAAGTTGTTCTTTCAATTCCAAATTTTTCCCCAGGCCTTCTAATGTGTTCTAACATCATTTAGACCCTTAAACTCACCTTAATCTATCCTCCAAACTCATTAAAACAACCTCCAAGGATCATTCCAATCCTTTACTCAATTCTTACAACAACTACTAACACTTAACACTTATTTCTTTCCTACATTTCACATCCCTTTCACCTATAACTTCTACTAACCAAAGGTTCCCTCCTTAAGAACTTGACCTCACCATATATACCACTTGCACCCCTATTACATTTTCCAAACCTTCCTTAAATTCTAAACTCTAGTTTCTACCTAAATCATCTCAAAGTTTTACACTCATTCACATCAAACTTACACAAGTTTCCTAGCTTCTGTTATGCATTTTCTTAAGGTTCCTTCATAAGCTTATGCTTCCATCCATCAACACATTATCTCCTTCCTAGTTGTTTACCAACATTTACCTAAGTCCTAAATACCCAAGTACACTCTTTTGATGCCTAAATCCTTCATAGTGATGCCTAAGTCATTATAAACCATTTAAACACCTTAATCCCACCCTTTTTCATCAAGACAACCTCTAGAACTTCCTAGTACTTCCTTAATCATGAAATCTCCTTAGAACATCTCAAACACTTAGGTTCTCCTCTAAATTTTGCCATGGGTTCTCTAGTATAAAGTTACATCCAAACACTTGGTTTTTCACCATCAAACAACCAAGATCACTTAAATTCTCATCACAACATCTTAACACACAATTTACACTAAACTACACCACATCATTACATAGTGTATAAACTTAAATGCTTGGCACTTAGGCCCTTAAATGACAATAATCTTAACCACTGAATTTCCACATATATTTGCCTTTAACCTGCGAATACACACAACAGGCTCCCATTGAAATAAAATGCTTCTTGTAATTCATCTCAACATTGTTGACTATCTCTTTTCTCATTGGCTCCTTAATCACAAGTTCACAAGTATAGTCATTGTTCTTTCTCCTAGGTTTTATAACCCTTTTCCCAATGTAATCTCTACACTAAACTCATCACATATCCAAATCCCATTCCCTTAAACAATAAAAACCTTAAGGTAAGTAATTTACCTTATTCTTTCACAAGCTCACAAACTTTCCTCCTTAGGTTTTTCCTTGCTCAATCTCGGTCACCACTTAAACTCTCCTTGCCAATGTTCTAACCAATATCCAATGACTCCAATGAGTACTAGATATACATTAACCCTAAGGAACAAACCCTAGGTTAAAATGTGCTTTAAGGTATTAAGGTGATTGTTTTACCTTGGTTTCTCAAGACAAGCTTGGATATGAAGCAAGAAGGACCTCCTTTATCCTTTGAAGAGTAGAAAACAAGCTAGAACAAGGCATTAAAATGAAGCCTCATGAGCATGTATTTTCGGTCATGAAGAAAAAGTGATGGAAACCTAGATTTTCTTACACTTTATTTACCTTAAGAGAATGGAGAAGCCAATGGAGTCTCCAAACTTGAGTTTCCTCCTCTAATGGTGGTTTGGCTTGGCACCAAATCAAAGCTCTTGAAGTTATGAAAAGATAGAAAGAGAGAGCTTGAGCTAACTAAGAAGAATATGTAATTTGTTTTGGTTTTGGAGCTAAAATGAGTAAGTAGTGTACAAAGGAAGGTGGAGCTAGCATGGGGTTGTTCTTCACGTCAATGGAGAGGAAGAGAGGAGCAGCTCAAAACCGTGGGAACAAGAGAGAATGAAGAGGTGAGGAGAGAGGTGATTAAAGGTGAGATATTTATGTTGCTTTACAAAGCAAATAGTGACTAGTACATTTCTATCTTATTTACTAATAATCTAGCTTACTCACATGGTGAGTCATCCCCTTAGAAACTGGCCCCCATTAAGTAGCAAGGGGTAACTTAGTCTTTGTTGACCAATTAGCTTACTTATATTGACTTATGTTATAACTAGCTTAATTTAATTACTATTCACAAAACAAGGCACATATTTGTGAAATTTTTGATTTCCCATTGATTTAGACTTCCTAATGTGATACTAATTAGTACACATGTTAATTAAAGAGTAATGATGGACATTTAGCCACTCAAAACCCATTTACAAGACAATTTTTCAAAAATGTGCTCTAAGACTCCTTAAAGCACATTTTGTGTTTTAACTTGTTTTCAAGCTTGGTTTTCTTTGTTAACTAATTTAAAATGACCATTAGGATATTAATAAGGTCTTAGAACAATATTTGGGTACTCACCCAAGTCTCTCCAAGCTTAGAGCACGTTTTTGCTTAAACTGCTCTTTTGGTGTTTCCTTATGTTTTCTTTGGTTAGAAATGTTTCTTAATGTTTCTAAGGCATTATTTAGCCTCCTTATAACTTAGTTTATCACTTAAACACCATATCTAAGTTTGGGGTTTTTCAATGATGGATTTTGTTTTTCACAGTTTTCTGCACCGTTTTTGTACTGGTTTACGCTTCTGTTTTATGTTATTTCTTGCTGGGAGTCATCCTAGCTGTATCTACCATGTATAGGTTACACTGCTACCTTTGTAGCCCTCTGATTCTGCTGGTTGCTGCTGCTGTAACAGATTCTAGCTGTTGTATTGGATATTTTTTTGTAATGAATTGCTAGCTGCTGCTGCTGTAACAGATTCTAGCTGCTGTATTGAATATTTTTTGTAATGAATTACTAGCTGCTGTAACAGATTCTGCTGTATTGAGTATTTTTTGTTGCTGTAACAGATTCAGCTGTAACAGATGTTCGATCTGGTGTATATTAGATGTTATCTCTGTTGCAATTGTGCGTAGAGAATGAATTTGTGTTGTTGGTATTTGATTCAAGTGGTTCAATTGTGCAGTTTCTGCACATTTGTTGGTCTGATGCCCTCTGTTGCTTATCTATTATAATTCTAGCTCTGTTGCAATTGTGTAGATTTGTAAAAAATAATAATAAAAAAAAAATTACGCTTTAGATGATGGTTTTAACAATAACCGTAATCTAAAGTCCTTTGGGCGCGCGTGCCAAAAGACTTTACATTACGGTTATTGTCAAAACCGTCATCAAAAGTGTACACTTTAGATTACGGTTTTACCAATAACCATAATGTAAAGTCAATGACACACGGGACGGAAAAAGGTCTTTAATTACGGTTTTAAACCGTAATTAAAGACGTCGCCATCTTTATTGACGCCCGTGTAGATTACGGTCCAGAACCGTAATTATACACGGTTTTGGACCGTAATTAAAGGCTCGCGTTCCACCAGTGTCATAGCTTATAGATGTGGAAAGGAGAAGATTTAAAGTGAAAAGGAGTAAGAGACTCACTTCACCATGGCTGCCACTGTTATATTCTTGGAGATCTAAAGCAAAGGAATAAGAAGAAGAGGAAGAAGGTAGAATAAGGTGGATGAAATCGGCAAGGAGAGGAGAGAGGTGGGAGAGTTTGGTGAGGTGTAAGGAAATGTAAGAAAATAAGACTTTTCCTTACTTAATGTCTCTTGCTTTAAACAAGAGAAATTGAACTTGATAAGGCGAGTTATCCAGTGACAGCTGGCCACACTAAGATATTTTGATGGGTTTGGTTTGACCATTGACCAAGTCTGTAACACCACCGTCTATTAATCCTAACTCTTCCCGTAATCGCTTTGTAACATTAATTAAAAATACATTAATCGCAACAGTCACATTCAGCGGAACACTCTCACTAACTAGGATGGTGTCACAACCATCCATCCAACTACTTAATCATCCATCCACAGTGATGACGAGATTAACACAACTCATAACACTTTTCAAATGCATCACAAACCATCCGACCCATAAGTAAATCCTTATAAACCTAAGAACTAGTGAGCAACTATCAAGATTCATAATATATCACAACCATCACTTAGCACATTTAATACAATGCCATAGTCCGGGAACTCCTACACATACCATCTAATCAAAATCAAAACCATACCCCATTCCGCACTCCGGCGTCAATCATCATATACCTGCAAAATGTGGTTGCCAAAAAGGCTCAGCACGAGGATGAGTATGTTGAACTATATGGTCCTAGGCCCCATTAGGTCACATGAGTTTTTTAGCCGTCTTAAATGCTATTCAATTTTCATGCTGTTCCGATTTACAAGTACATATATAAAGTGATAAATACGGGAAGTAAACAAATTACAACTCATATATATCATTAACAACCATCCAGTCAAGTACATCATACACAAACAAATCATCCATTCAAATCCTCAAAAAGGAACATATTAACCACATCGAATGTCATACTCTCGTGTTCATTTACCAACACTTGAAGCCCCGCTTCCACCATCACTCATATAATCTTATGGGTGTCATGTTAAAGGACAATTCCCCATAAATACTCACCATGTTTAATTTAATTTTGGGATAGTAGTCCTCAATGCCAATAATAAGAGATCACTGGACTTCCTAAGTCTCGTGAGAGACGTCCATATGGTCGTAGCTGTGTGCCAGACAACTGCACTCTCTGCCAACAGGTCTAAGACGACCAATTGGATTCCTCAATGAGAGGTTCCATGCTTGGATCCTCTCTGGTGCGCAACCTGCTAGAACGGATGCAGCTAGGATTTCCCGAACATATAACACACCACCATACCATCTACCATTTCTCCATAGTTAACGTTTTTAACCAACCTGTTTGTTTTAGTTTTTGAGTTCTTATGGAAATTCATTTTATTTGATGCCTTAGTAGGTCTTACTCATACCCATAAGTCATTTAGGTCATATTCATGTTCAATGCCAATGCCCTAAGATCGGTAATACCGAATCTTTTCCTAAGTTTTTAAGTCTTAGATAGATTGAAGTAATTTTCGACCGAGCATACTTCGTTATGTTCACCAACCTCACTCGTAGAATACTCGCAATGTACAAATGAAGTAGTCCAAAGGACATCGTGCACAATTAAAACGCTTGCTTATCGAGCATACAATATCATATACTCACATGCAATAATTCACACATATATTCTTGAGCATTAAAACACAAATGTCTGAACCCAAAGAATCCATCTGGGGTTCAGACCATAGAATCCAACATACCGTACACCAGTTGTAGCTAGTCGCTAACGTGAAGATTCACGCTCGTCCGGTACTCCCTCGTAGCTCCTCCTCTAGCGTACGTCCTCTAGGCACTCAC
>JAIOTZ010000673.1:0-45919 GCA_023374045.1 Limonium bicolor
TTGTCCTATAGGCTGTTTTATTTCTACAAAAATTACCTGTTTAAGGCACAAAAAAAGAAGTTGAATTGACAATCTCTTAAAATTAGGGGGACAATTTGGATTGATGGATCTGTTTAAGATTCTATTAATCCAAACCCAACAAAAAATAATTAGAGTTATAAATTGTCAAACCAGTTTACAGATTAGTTTTGGGTTGGGTTTTCAGATTGAGTCAAAATGTCGAAACCTTAATGGAGGGAAATAAAGAAAAAAGGAAAAAAAATGAAATTTGTTAACAAAGCACACGCAGGGAGAGAGAAGTTTTTTTTTTCAAAATGTTATAACTTATAAAATATAAGTGAAAAATAAAAAAATTATATCATTGTTCATCATTTTCGTGCTCTTCAAAATAAGATTAAACATGAGTATGTTTTGATAAATTTTTATTTCATTTTTTTATGTACATATTTTTTAAGATTCACAAGTTTAAGAAAAATGAAACAAAAGGTTTTACAAAGTGAATCAAAGGTTGCTAAAAAGTGAATCAGAAAGTTGCTTAAAAGTGAATAAGAGGTTTAAAAAAGCGAATCTCATAAGCAGAGATTGTTTAACTAAAGTGATTCTGATTGTTTGACTAGTGTGAATCAGAGGTTTTAGAAATGTGAATCAAAGGTTGTTAAAAAGTGAATCAGAGTAATAAGAGTGAATCTCGTAAGCATAGATTAAGAGGTTTAAGAAATGTGAATCAGAGGTTTTTATAAAGTGAATCATGCGTTTAAGAAAAGTGAATCAAAGGTTTAAGAAAAGTGATTTTCGTAAATAGAGATTGTTTAAACTAAAGTGAATAAGAGGTTTAAGAAAAGTGAACCAGAGGTTTAAGAAAAGTGAATCGGGGGGGAGGTAGGGTAATCTTTTTAGTATTAGTTTTACACTTTATATTGTCGTCACTACTCGACTGACCCTAAACCTTGTACCACAAACCATAAAAACGTCTTCGACACTTTTAGCATTCCTAGGGAGGTTTTAAGGGTGTTTAGGGGTAGGGTAATCTTTTTGGCATTAGTTCTACACTTTATATTGTCGTTTTTAACTTTACTATGATGGTTTTTATAGTGTTTGGGGTAAGATTTATTTTGTTAATGGATAAGGTTCATTTTATTATTAAAGAAGATTCATTTTGTTAATGAATAAGATTCACTTTAAAAATACCTAATATATACTCATACTAAAAATATAAAATTTTAAGTTTACCAAAACATATCCATGATACATCTTGTTTTGAAGAGCACGAAAAATGATGAACAATGGTATAATTTTTTTTGCATTTATATTTTGTGAGTTATAACATTTAAAAAAAAAATCAATCTAACACTCCCCTTGCACGCGTGTGTCTACGCACACCATTTCTATTTTTTTTTTCATTTTTTTTATTCTCGAACGTAACATTATACAAAAAGTTTTTGTTTATTTTTTTTTCACCCAACCATAATAAGACACGTGTACAAGGTGCCACACTACTCCCTGGCGCCAGGGTCGTCGTATTTCTTATATCTAAATGACACTCAATCACATCAATTCTCTCCGAATTAATACAAGGAATAACCTGATTTCTTGGCTAGAGTTTTTTTTTATAAGTGACTAAATGAATATTTCTCCTAGAATTTCTTAACTAGAGTGAAGCAACATACTTTAAGACTGAACCCAAGTACCATTTCCTTGCCAAAGCAACTTGTGATCAAGGTTTTCTAGTTGACACTGACACACACCTAGGGGTTCAATTCAACTTCCTCCTGCTTAGGTGTGACAATAGATTGCAAACGCCAGCTTCGTCATTCGTGTCGTGTGGGAATGGGGTTTCAACCAATGTCTAGCCCGTCTCCTCTCATACACTAACAACTCTGACCACGTGCCGTGCCGTCATTGTGGAGAACGAGAAGTCGACTCGACACTCGAGAGTCGAGACCCCTCCCCAGTCCCCAGTCCCCACCTGTAATTTGTAGTAATTGAGTTCAGCGCACCACGTTGGGAAAGCGTAAGGTTACGAAGTCTGACCCAAATTATGGGCTGGTCCAATTTGCAAGTACTCAGGCCCAAGATTCATTACAGCAACCTCATGGATCCAATAACATAATATAACGGGAATTTTCACCAAATACCACTGAATTTTTGCTTAATTCACGATATACCACTATATTTTTAAAATTACACACGATAACACTAATTTTTTACTTATTTCACCAGATAATACTGAAATACCCCTAAACTAATTTAAATTAATTTAGGAGATTTCTTTTATTAAACCTTTAATAATACTATTAAGTATTAAATTATTATATGGAATTATGAATATTAAATTATTATATGGAATTGTGAAATTTATTTAGGGGTTTTCTCCTATTTAACCCTAATTATTATACATTATTATATAGTATTATGAATTTAATAATAAGATTTATAAGTCAATAAATCTTGGGAAAATTTCTAAACACTTCAAATATATTATAAAGATTTTAGGAAGTGTTGAAACATTGTTTTGAAACATAAAAGTCAATATAAAATTCTAGAAACCTTAAAGCTTATTAAGCCTTGTTAGAGTTGACTTTTTGAGAATGGTCAAACCAGGTCATGAAACCTATACCAATAAATAGGTTATGAAAAACCATGAAGATCGATAAAAAGAACGTCAAAAACGGATCATCCTAGCCAAAGTTATGCTAGATTGAAGTTTTGAATCAAAATTTTAAGAGATGCCACATGTCACTCTCTAATGGGTCGCCCACACTTAGCCGATTTCTTCCCTGATTTTCGGTAACCGATTTCCCTTACTTTGCCCTAACTTTAGACGGCTATAACTTTTGCATCTCTCAATATTTTTCCATGCCGTCTTCACCATTCTCTTCTCCTTCAATTCCTCTTTCCAACCATTACTCATACAAACCCTAAATCTTTCTGAGTCAACCGGAAAATCGAGCCAAAGTAGCCACCTTGCGAAGCTGTTTCCAGAATTCCAGATTTCCCTTCGTTTTCAGGTAACTTGCGTCGATCATAACTTCTTCGTTAATCAACCAAAATTCGATTTCTTTAGCTCGTTGTAAAGATCTCTAATCCCTCTACAATTTTCGTGTTTATGCCCAAGTCTGATTCGTAACCAGTTGGGAGATATAGAGGTCTAAAGTTTCGGTTTCAACAGCACATAAAATAACACCGAAACAGAGAGGTAAACTCGTGTTTGTAACTTCAATATCTTTCTGTATGGTGCGAGTTAGGTTTAGCTCTTGCTACCAATACGTAGATCTACGTTTCTTCTTTCCAATGAGCCCTTACTCATTATCTAACTCGTTTTGTACTGCTAGTTATAGATCCGCAAAGTTGGCACCACGAACTGTATAAAGTTCGAGTTTTTTTTCCAGTTTCCGAATTGGAATTCACCCAATTCGCACAATCCGGTGAGTCTCCAATCAAATTGCTCCGATAATGTTGTTCGTAGTCTTGTTTTCGACCTAATCCATGTGTCAATTTAGTCAATTTCGTGTTAGGTTAGGAGAATTTGGATGAATTGCATTCGATTTTTATTCTGTACCGAGATAAACCCTAACTTTCGAATCGAATTCGAATCTTGATGAACTCTGCATTATAATTGGGGAAATTGATACCAATAGAACCGAAATTCGATTACGAATCCATAGAAACAAGAATCACTCGATTTCGTTCTGTAGATTGTGAGAAAAACGGGATTTAGTACTCGGTTTGGTAATTGAACTCGCTGATGAACTCGATGTACAGGGGCCGTCCGATCTCGTTTTAAGAGATTGGACGGCCGAGATTAAAACATACCAGAATTAGTTTATAAGGGTTTTAATAAATTCCAGTAAATAGTCTTAACTTGTTGGGTTAATTTAAATATCTTCCCGAATGTATTTTGACTTGAAATTTTAACCATAGATTCCTTATTTAATCTAGTTTATTTTGATGTAAATTATTATGGTTTTTGAGTTTTTAAACGTAAGTTATGATTTTTACAAGTTACGGGTTTTCTGGAATTATTTGGCTAAATTAAAAAGATATTTTTATGAAATAAAAATTTTATAATATGTATAAAATGTTATAGTTACTTTATATTAAATTTGGGAATTTTTGGGCAATGGTAAAAGGTTTTAAAAATTGTGTTTATGAGTTTTTCATAAGAATAGCCTATAATATAAAGTTTTTAATGTAACCAAAAATTAAAGTATGGTTTGTTAATTAACTTTTAAGCTGGGGAAAAATAAGGGAAATTAAATTAACATTTTATAACAGTAAGTTTATAAATGTTTTTGTATTAGCTTTTAAGAGAAGTGAAATTATGTACATATATGTATATATACTTACTTAAGTAGAAACTTATATAAATTAAGGAATTTAATTATCCTACATTTTACTTACTATATTATGGGAGTTGATATTTTTAATTAAACTAAGGGATAAAATAGTAACTTGGGTTAAATCAAGGAACTAAATTAATCTACATTTATATTAATTATATAATATGGTAGTTAATATACTCAACTGAAACTAAGGGAAATACTTTATTTTATTAACCATATTTTGGATGTAGGTGTGTGTAAAAGTTAATATAAATAATTAAATACAATAAAACTACATAAATAATGTTTTGTATAAATCCTAGTATATATAAATATATACACAGTAAACATAATAAAATTAAATACCTTATAGGAAATATAATACGAAGGAATTAATAAGTTAAACTAAACCTCTACATAATACAAATAGAAGAATATTATATGAGGTGGTATTAAATTATAGTAATGTATTAGGCTTAAAGAGTTACCTTTAAATTTCTAAGATTCATATAAACAGTGTTAAAATACATGTATATATTTAGTCAATGACCACAATGTAAATCTATAATTGGGTTAAGAAATTAATAAGTTAAAATTTAGGAGTATTTGTAATTAGATTACATAAAGTGTTACACAAATAGATCTTATTATATAATTAATAATAAAATGAATGAAATACTTTTACATTTAAATGTTCTTATTATATAAACAATAATAAAATAAATGAGTTACTTTTACATCCAAATGTGAAGAGGATTATTAAGTCTAGATTTAATCATTTCTTGACATTTATAGTATTGAGTAATAACTTAATATTTTAAGATGAAATCATTAAAAGGATTAGATATAAAACTGTATTAAAATGTGATTGGGAATTTAATCTAAATATTGATCCTTAAGTTTCTTAGAATTAGATAAGCCATATAAAATACATTTATTCAGGATGTGAGTTTACAGTTAAGTGAGGTATTTAGTGGTGAGAATTTATAGGAGGGTTTATAGATAGGAATTTGATACTTAAAACCTTTGAACCTTTTTATTAAAAAACTAAGTTACATACGATATATATTGATATACTTTACGGTAATGGGAAATTATGAAATGTTATTTTGAATATAAAATATGAGAATTTTCATAATAGATTATCTTATGAAATAATTAACAATTTCGCTTACGAACCAGAATTTAATTCTTTGATACATTCTACTCTATGTAGCTATATTGTCCATCCTAAATACAATAAAGGGAATTAATTTATTAAGTTATTCCTTTGAAAACCTTAGGCTTTGTAAAATAATTTAAAACGTATTTAAGGCTTAAGTTTATTGAAGTTTAGTACAAAAGGATTATACCTAGTCTATAGAGTGTATGTGTGTAAAAAAAACATTTAGGAGATTAGAGGTAAGTAAGGATACATAAAATGTTACATTTAAACACCTTATATAGGTAATAATTAAGCAAATAATGTACCTTGTGAATACTAAATGTAAGAGTTCGATAAGTCTAAGTTAACTATAATATAGTTGTTTCAATATGAGTGGTAACTCAACATCTTATGGCAAGATTATTAGACGGTTATAATAGGAAGTCATTCTGAACTAAGGATATGATAATTGAGTGTAGTGGCTCAATTAAGTTATAATAATTGTATCTACAACATTATGGTTCCAATAAACAAGATGTAGCTCTTAATTAAGTTAAGGGGAAACTTAATCATGTTGGTTTATTTGGTAATATTGATAAAGTACGTAATCATTACATTGTGAATTAATAGTATAGTATTCTAAGATAAACCTATTATAGGTCATAAGACGATGTTTATTCTGAAGTAAGAGTAAAAGTATTGAGCTTAAGAATTGTTATTGAAATTCTAAGATTTGATTGAATAACGTATAATGCACTTATGTTATTAAGGTCTTTAATGTGAGGATTGTGGTTAAGTATGAATAAAGTGGATAGGAGTGGACAATTAGCAAATGTTAATCGAATACATTCCTTGATCTTACCACCTTGGGCTATACAACGTTCTCAGATAACACAAAGATTATACATAACATTTAAGTGAGGGCTTAAAAGATAATTGAGACTTTGAAATAAGAGTAAGGAGTTTATTTAAGCGTAACATATGCTACAAGTGATTGATGATAGACTACCTTTAATATTCTTCAGAGTACTGTTGATTGTTTGCGCAAGTTGATTAGAACTGCTACAGCGTTACCCAGGTACGATTTCTCGTACTCAGCTTGTTGTGTTTTGGACTCTATGGAATGTTTTGTACGATTTCTCGTACTCAGCTTGTTGTGTTTTGGACCTTATGGAATGTTTTGGAACACCAACTGATCTTGAATGGATTTCAAAAGGAAACTGTTTGGGTGACTAACTGAGCTTGCCGTGACTAACTGAGCCTGTATGTGAAACTTCCTTGGTTATTGGTTCCTCCTATCTAGTTGTTTCACTAGATATTAACCTAGGGTTTACGCTTCTGCACTCTGTAGGACTGAGTGTTTTGGTATTGCTCTGGTGCAGTTAATGATCTAGTGGGGTAACTGGGAATATAGGAAAGTATCTGGTATTGGTAAATTCTTCCTTTGGACTATGGGTATTGTTCATCCATGAGTCGAGTTTGATCAGCCTAATTGGGAATGAATTCTTTCTATTGGGTATTAATTGTTGAGGGTTTACGCCTCTGCACTCTGTAGGACTGAGTGTTTTGGTATTGCTCTTGTGCAGTTAATAATCTAATGGGAATATGGGAAATGTTAATCTTGGTACTGAGTATGGATTATTTATATTAAGTGGTGCACACACTTTTCACCGATGACCGAGAACGGGTCGGTGGCAGCGGAGGTCTGCTATACCTCGTCCATCTGGACAACTGACAGCGGAGGTCTGTTTACCTCGTCCTTGTGACAACTGACAGCGGAGGTCTGTTTACCTCGTCCTTGTGACAACTGACTGGCGGTGGGGGCCATCTCTCCCAATTGGTTTATTCCACTCTTGAGTATATTTTGTCTATGGGAATCATCTTCTGAAATGGTGGAGACATAAACTGTCTACCACGGGTTATGGATATTAATGTCACTCCTGGTCCTTTGTGACTACTTAAGTCTTTCTCTTCTTAACCAGAATTGGTTCTAACATCAACAATGGATGCTTACTAACTATGTGGTGTGACTACTTAAGTGGATGATTTGGTTTGGAAGTTCTCTATCTCTATCTTTATCTTGTTTTCTCTCTTTAACTTGATTGTTTTGAAGTGTTTTATCTCTGTTTTACTTTTAAGAGTTTATTTTCATGTTACTGTTTATTTTGAAGAAGTTATGTTTTATAAGTTTTTTTTTGGAGAATTGTACCAGTTCCATTCCAGGGAACTGACCCGCCCCTCTCGGGGTGGGCTGCTTGGTTTCATCTTGCAGGTACGAATTGATTTACAGGTGGCCACGAAGAGAATGAGCGTTTGGGATGGGACTAGGTTTTGTGGAGAGTTAATGTGTTTACTTTCTATTATGTTTGTGTTAAGTTTTTCTCGAGTTCAGACCGTAGCTTTTGTAGATTGTAAGTTGTAATTGGTGAGGTTTGGTGCCGGGTGTTTGGAACCCGATGGTCTGTAATCGCCTTAGAGTTTTATTTCCGCTGTATTTATAGTTAATAGGGGCGTTACAAATACTCTGTCTCATATTTAATTAAATGTTCTATTAATATCCCTAGAAAAAAAACTAAACTACCCATATAAATAGTTAAATAAGTGTGGTGTCTTATGAAATTTATCAGTATGACAAATTACTTTCAAGTTGTTAATTAATAACAGGGGTAGTTTAGTCATTTTCCTCGGAAATTTAACAAAATGTGAGACAGAGTGTTATCTGATGAAATAAGTAAAAACTTAATGTTATCCTGTGTAATTTTAAAAAACAGTGGTATATCGTGAATTAAGCAAAAACTCAGTGGTATTTGGTGAAATTTCACTAATATAACCTAGCAGGTGGTTTTAGAGATGTAGAAGTAATGGTGGCCATCGGGTCCGATTCTACCCGGAACCGATTGGAACCAGAACCGGCCGGGAACCGGTGGGAACCGGAACCGGAACCGAACCGCCTCAGCCGGTTCCGAATACGAATACATGTTTTGAGATTCGGGCCCGAACCGGGCCCGGAACCGGAACCGCCTGGAACCGTCCTCGGATTCGGAACCGAGAATCGGAACCGGAACCGGAACTGGTGGAACTGGAACCGGAACCGCCCCGGAACCGGTTGAAGTTACTGTGTAATATTTTAGAATGTATTAGTAATTTAGTATTACTTTCTTTCCATGTAATATTTTTTTTAAGACTTGTAAATTGAAATCATGTAACCTCTTAGTAGTTGTACTCTTTTTCCTTATTAGGGTTTCCCAATGGGTTTTTTACCTAATAAGGTTTTAATGAGGCAGTGAATCATATAATAAAATTCTCTTTGTTCCTTATTTTTTGTAAATTCAATAAAAATTCCCAAGTCTTTGTTTCTTACACATTTAAGATTATAAACTTGAAGAATAACCTATCTAGGAGTAAAGTGGATGAAAAGAGTAGCGTGTGCGCTCAAACGGATCTCAAATCGGAGCTAAAACGAAGCAACTGGAGCCGATCGAATCTTTCCGGAACCGCTCCAGAACCGATCAGAACCGGAACCAGAACCGGCCGGAACCGGTTTTTGATCGAATCCGAAGCGAATCCAGATTTCAGAACCGGTACCGGAACCGGAACCGCCCAGACCGGTTCCAAATACGAATACACATTTTCCGGAACCGGAACCGGTGGAACCGGACCCGTGGCCACCATTATGTAGAAGTGTGTTTGTTTTCAACCTTTCTCTCTCTTAATCAGCCGACTTATTAGAACAAAGTTATGATAGCCTGATATAAATATCTCAGCTAAAGTATTAATGCAAAGAAACAAATTAATCAAAAACCGAGTTTCGTTCTGTTGTCTCTCTGGTTCATCGCAATACTCACCGGGATTGTAATGGGAACTAATTAAAAGAGGATTAGTTGCACGCACGAACATGCATGCTTTTGAATAGCAGATTGACACGAGTGAAATTTTTCAATGTGTCCGCGTGTATAACACCTTTTAATAATTATTCTACGTATTAAGAAATATATATGACATCTGGACACATATGAAATAAGAGAAATTTCATGATTTGAAATTTACTTTATAGATATGCAATCAGACAGTTATTGGAAAATAAATACATAATTACATGAGTAAAGTTGTAATGCTGTAGTTAGATGTATATAATATATATGGATATGAGTAGTCAAGCCATCTTAGGAAGTTGAAGCTGAATGTTGCTGTTGTCTCATCTGTTGATATGATGAAGCTAGCATTCTGTTGTATGCATCCATTTCCATTGTCGACAAAGGCTATATAATACATAAGAAAGAGAACAATAGTATTAGTTTCCTCTGGTGTCTATAAACTGTCTCATGAAATTCATATAATTAGTTTATTATATATACCTGCGCTTGAGTGTTGGACATCATTGGAGGCATGGAAGTTTGACCAGCTGGTAATCGGTTCCCCTGCAGGCCATCCCATGGCGCTGTCATTGTCATTGGTACAAAAGATGCAGTGGCACCTGCGCCTGAATTAGTCGCCGGAGGAGTAGTAGTAGTAGTACTACTAATAAGTGGATTATGATGAGCCGCCATTAGTAAGGGGTTCATGTTCATGTTGATATCCATACCCATATTAAACATACCCATGGCGGCCATCATTGACATTTGCTGTTGTTGTTGTTGCATGAAAGCCATAGACATCATCATGGATGGTACATTCAATTTGCTCATCATATTAACTTGAGCTTGAAGTTGTTTCAGATACTCGATTACTTCATCCAACATTGATGCTTTGTCGATCTACAACAAACAATCTCACTTTAATTAATGTACTAGTTAACCTATATATTGGTGACTTGGTCCGGAAGAAGTGAAGAACTCAAGTAACCAAAAAAAAAAAAACTAGACATTCTTAGTTAAGCTTCATTGTTTTTTGTTACGGTCATTTAAGTAACACATATTTATTAACAAAAAAGGAATAGAAAGAAGTAGAAAGGAATTCAAGTTTTGGATTGGGTATCAATGGCCAATTCATAGTGTAAGAAAAGGTTCCGTCGGAACTATTAATTATTTCGGAATACCTCGTCTGTTTTTTTTTTTTAAAAAAAGAGAAAGTGTGATGAGAAATGACAAGAAGATATTGGAACATAAATTTGGGAGAGATGGTGGAAGCGGGAGTTCATTTTGGCCATGGTACTAGGAAATGGAAAGCTTGTGAATGAAGTTAGAAAAAATAGATAAGAAAAAAAAGTATAAAAAATTGATATGATAATTGATGTATAGAACTCTAGACTAGTTTTCATAAACCTTAAAAAAAGACTAAAAAAGTTGTAGATAGCTAGGTGTATGAGCGGATGGATGTTATATTTTTTTTTGATTTTTAATGGATGGCGCCGGGCCTTGTATAGATGAATGAGAGTAAATAATGTATGTACAAACTAACAAGAGTGGGGGGATAAGAGAAAAGAAAAAGCAAGCCTACGAACGTTTGTTTGTTCCTAAGACATTAACTTGCTAAAGATGCATTACAAACACACACCAACCCACCAAATGGTCCAAAGGTGCCTCTTGGCTTCCAGTAGAGTCGATGCCCACTCCTGATGAGGGAGCCACCTGATTACTCACCGCAATGCTTTCCACCGATGAAATAAACAATCATCATGAAGAAACGAATGCATGTCAAGGGGGGGATGATCCCTTTAAGGTTGCACCATCTCCAAACGTTAAGCTTCATTGTTTCAAATGGATCCCAATTTGTCGAAACATCCGGATTAAAAGTTTTCCTATTTCTATCCTCCCAAGCCACCAGACAGAGAGCTCTAATTGTTGCCCTCCACGCCCATTTAATTTCTTTACCCCCTATCCAATCATCCCATGCTTCTTCAATAAGTTGTTTAAAACCATCGTGTCAAGCCATACGTCGAGGCTTCGAAACGGTCTCCGACCCCAAGTGCAGTCATGTTCGGTTCCCACCACTAACATTCTATGATCCGACACCAGCCACGGATGCACCACCAAGTGTAAATCACCAAATGCTACCACCCATTCAGACCCAACGAACGCTCGGTCTAGCCAGCTCATTCTGTTGCTTCGCTTCCATGTGAACTGCACTCCCTGGCAGATCAATTCCGTCAGCCCCAAGTCATCAATCCATTGTTCAAAGACCCGAATTCCCTGAGTCATGGAGCGCTGTATCTCCACCTCTGTATTAACACGATGCGATGGGCAACGAACTTCGTTGTAGTCGCCAAGGCACAACACCGACCGGTTGCCTTGGTTAAACCACGCTCTCAGTTCATCAAACATAATCCTTCTCCCTTCAGCTTCAGTCGGTCCATATACAAATACTATATGACCAGCAAATCCAGATTTAAGCATCACTACTTCAACTGCCACCCATCGTGAGTTGACCCAAGATTGAGTTACCTGTACTACCGCTTCCTCCCAGAGTAGAAAAATCCCACCCACACGTCCCACAGCCTTCACCTCGATGATGCCCTGTCCACCACCAGAACTCCAAAGGTTCCCGATGGCATCAGAGATCCCGTTGGAGCTTTGTGTTTCCACTAGTGCTATCATATTTATCCTGAGGTCTCTCACCTCTTTTTTGATTCTCCATTTTTTCCCCTGCCTTCCCAAGCCTCCTATGTTGAGCATCGCTATCTTGGTCATGGGAGCTAGACGGTTGCATGGAGGCCAGTCGAGAAGACCGACGAACAGCGTTAGCTTTGAGTATATTGTGGAGGCTTTTGAAGGATAAGTTGGGATTTGGGTTTTCGCACTTGAGAGCAGCAGATAAATCCACGAACAGTTGAGTCTCCTTCTCCACAGAGAAAAGGATCCGATTCGTGTGTGGAAGAAGTTGGTTTTGAAGGGGGCTGCGGCTATTTCTTTCTTCAGGGGATAGAATCTGATTAGTGCTTTGGTAGGTAGCTTTGTCTGACGAGTCCACACAAATTCGCACTCCCGATTTATCTGCCTCACTTTTAGCAGCTGTGTCATCCAGCTTCCACTCACTGTTCGAATTATTACATATTGTAAAGTCCAGTGGAGAGGGTTCTCCACTTTCGTTTGACTCTTCCCGAAAAGAATGCCCATCACCGGATGTTCTGCGCCTAGCTGTCGTGGCCAGCTTTCCCACCTCATTTCCCGTAACAACCCCTATTCTATTTCCACTCAGGGATATAGTGCTGTCAATACCATTTTCTATTCTTTCAAACTCCTCAGCCATACTTTGCTTTACAACCCACGAATTACATGCTTTATCATCCCCCATGTTACCATGCTTATCATCTGGGGTGTTGTGAATACATATAATATTCTCCTCATTTCCCGGTCGGTTGTGCTCCCCATTAGCTTCATCGGTTCCTCCTGGCCCACAGACCAAAAACCCATTTGCCTCTCGGTAGTCAGGCCTCATTCCATCCTGGCCATTTGAGTTGTAAACCGTCATTGCAGTACACGTATTCGTTGCATGGCCATGCATACGTTCCACCTCATCACCCACACAAGCTATCATTGTGCCAATCATCTTATTATCACTTTCCACATGTATCGGCTCCTTTTCACGTCCACTTTTATCAGCATGTGCCACGTCGATTTCCTCCAGGCCAGCGATGGTGACTGGCTCTATCTCCATTTCCGGTGAGGCCGCACTGGTCGCTTCCTCCGACGATCTCATGCCAGGCGATCGCCCCATGTTGTTCAGCTGCTGAACATATTCTCCGTTTACGTTCATGATTTCCGAAACGTATATCCACGAGATGGTTTCACCAACATGAATACGTCTTCGAAACTGGATTGGATTTTGCCGCGTGGTTTCGATGGTGGCCACAATCTCCCCCCCTTTCAAAATCCTTCCATCATCGTCCAGTATTGAAATTAACCGGCCAACCGAGCTGGCTATCGTTTTGAAGTTTTGCAGATCCCATCCTTGTATAGGAATCCCTCGAACAATTATTTTCACAATCCTGGAATCGACCTGGTCTCTTGGGTGCCAAGCGGTAGTGGAGCAGATTTCCGGGATTGCCTCCAGCATGTGACTAGCTCTCACCCCCGTACACCACTCCTGGATCAGGGCAATGCATTTTAAGCTGGATAAATGAATGATACCACCAACCGGCAGTTCATTGGAACTCAGAATGCATTCAGCTTCCTGCAAGGTTTTTGAGGTCTTCCATTGAATGGTAATCGCATTCTTTAATATCTGGTTCATAGGGGCCACCGGTAGTCTTAGCACCCCTTGAGTTGAACGAGGTACCTCCCTCCCCGTATCTCCGCCACCACCTCTGTCGTCGTTCGCCTTCCCTCCAGAAACATTCTTTGTATTGCCCCTGTCACGCGCCCATTGCAGACGTATAGGAAGCCGGCCGAGGATAAGACCATCAAGTTCATTGATAGCACTCTGGGCCTCCTCATATGTATCGAATGTTACAAGCGCCCAGTCCCTTCTCCCAGGTTTCCTTGGAGCAAGGAAGATTTTCTGAAGTCTCCCGAAGGGGGAGGTTAGCCTCCAGATTGTGTTGAGCATGATGCCCTGTTGAAGATTCCCCATGTGTACGACATGCTTGAGGCACTGCGTCGCATCCTCAGGAGGATTCCTGACCCAGACTCTTTGCATGCGACCAAGGAGCGGGGCTTCGGTAGCTCTAGAAGTAATGGTCTCAACCTTCTTCCTCCAGCTATGATACTTGTCCCGGATCTCTCTTGGCAAACGGTTATCCCATCTCCATATCGTGCTCGTCTTCCTCTTCTGTGATGCTGTGCCATCCGCCCCCGGTGAGGGATCCCGTTCCCCTGTGTGTCGACCACCCTCCTCCTCTACGAGCTCCACCGTCCGTGGTCGGCTAGCGGTTGCCGGAAAGATGCGCAGCCCTCTCACTATGTGAGGCTGACGTTCTCTCCACACTACCTCTCGAGACGTTCTCTCACTAGCCTCTCTCATCTCAATACGATCTACTCGATGGATGGATGTTATATGGAATGATTCACTAAAGGTTTAGTGGGCATTTGGGACGTGGACTAAATTGTTACCAAAATAAAACATTGTTATTATACTCTTCCAAATATAATGGAAAAATAATCGTTGGTCATAAATAATCATCACCATCAATGATCTTTAAACAAAAAGGTAGCCTAAACCTTAATTATTAAGGAATAATCAAATCCAAAACCTCAAGCTTTGATTTGGACAGGACTTTAAAAATGGGACATAACATCTATGAACGTGGTTGCTTTAAACTATACTAACACATGATTAATCCTTACCTTTGGTAGTAGCTAGCTAGCTGTACAAAGCTGGAGGAATAAATTGATGGCATATTGGTAGATGTGGTTGACATTAATTATTTGAGGTGGATTTTAATTTACATGGGAAAGTGTCAATCTATTTCAGTGGGGCCATAATCATCCTCTTCCACATAAGAGAAGACTTTTGTAAGTAGGTACGTATGTTGATGACGTTGTACCTCATGGTTCACATGATACTATAATTCATGAGGAGAGATCAATCGACCAAATATCATAATTATTTGTATGGAGAATCTATGAAAAGCTAAACATGCATGATTGATTGAGTTTGACGTTTGATGAAGGGACTCACTCTCTCTCTCTCTATATACCCTCTCCGTGAATTGACCGTCCTGTTTGTTTTATGGCACGTTTTTCCACTTCAATATTAAGCATATAAGATAAAATAATTTTATAAAACTAAATTTTGTAACATATAGTTTATCACGTAAGGAATCATATGCAAAACTTAAATTTTTAAAATTAATTTATCTTATATGTTAAAAATTTAAGTCAAACGACATGTCCAAATAGTAAACAGGACGGTCAATTCAGGACGGAGGGAGTATGATAGAAATTGACTTGAAGAAAAGAAAACAACCTTTACTTATATAGTACTACTACAATAAAGTGAAAAAGATGGGCGCGGACCCAACTAGGTCCGAGAATTGATACTACTACTATCTACCTGTCCCTACACTCTCCAAGCAAATACTTTTTTTGGTATATATATAAAAAAAATCTAGCTACTTTTATAGAATACATACTATATATATAATATATTCTATAATTTATAATATGTGGTTGACGAAGGTTGTTCTACAGCTGGGCCTAAAACTAATTAAATTCTAAGTGGATCGATGTGTGGCGGCAGTAAGGGAGTAGAGGTGGGAAGACGAGGATCAGTTATCTTAGGATAAGGATATTTTATATCTCGGGGGCTTTTGTTCCCATGGAGCAACAATTTCAATTTTGTGTGTCCACAACACTCTTAAGGAATCTAGTTAGCTTCCTCGTTACTACCCAGAGATGAAAACCCCTACAGGAAAAAAAAAGAGTACAACCTTATCTTCTACTACGTACATTCATCCTTATGATCGATGTACATTGGCTATATACACTTTCCATATACTCAAGTAGAATTAATTTATGTGTACTAATTAAGGACTACACCAAATGTAATTATTAGTTTAGAATATAATTTCAATTAATGCTTGTAGAACTCCAAATATGTAATGGTGTGAGAAAGTAAATTATCATAAATAATATAAAATGTACATGAATGAGCAAGTTGCATAGTACTTGCTTGAATTAGGAACCAGTTTTTGCAATGTTTTGATCCTTTCATTGATCTTTTCTCTTCTTTTCTGAAATCAATCATCATATATATGTAAATTGTCGTAAAAAATGCTCACATATATATATATATATATAGGAGGAGTATGTGTTATGCCATTTTAAATAGAGATGGAATAATAATACTACTCTTAATTAATTACTAAAGGAAAAACTTACACGTTCAGATTGATTATGAACAGCAGCCGCCCGACTTCTTTTAGTGGAACCTGATGATTTGGTTCCTCCATTCTTCCCTTCCTCCTCCTGGTAATTAATGATTATGATCTCTCATTATTTTCAAAATCCCAAGTTAACATAACAAACAATTAAGTAGATCAAGAAGGCAAATGAAAAGATCGAATGTATACAAGTGGGTGTGGGATTGGGCGGCTATGGCAAGATGAATCATCCAAAGAAGTAGTAGCCATGGTATTAGAATAATAGCTCTTCCTGTTACTGTAAACCATCTGCTGCTTTCCAGTACCACCCGAACCTATCGATTGCGCACTAGTAGCTATAGTCTTCTCAACTGTGCTTTCATGATTCACATGCATACAGTCGGCCTTCTTCTCACTCACTTGTGCACAACTATCCCCTCCTCCATCTTCTCTCGTAGTTTTACCTCTTACTATAATATTCCTACCGTCACCGGTGACACTTGTTCCTCTCCAACTAGCCGCCACGGCCGCCGTCGCCGCCGCCCTATGTTTATCATTATCACCTCTTATCATTAACCTTCTGTCACCATTATCATCACCAGCACCTCTATTTGACCGCCGTGAAATCTTAGTATTAGATTTCTGATCTTGTCGTCTTATAATACTACTGCTATTATTACCAGATGGTACCAGCGCGTCCATCATTGTACTACCTGTACCTGATGATGACCTAACACTACCACTACCACCCACAACGTCTTGCTCACGAGTTAATACTACACTCCGGTGGTCAAACCATGGAACAAGCCGGTCAAACACAATATTCTTATGATGAGGAAAAGGCGGCGGAGGAGTAGGATCATCATCATCATGTTCTTTTAATTCCTCGTTATTATAATGGTTGGTTTCCCCATGTTTCTGAATAGCTAGATCCACTATTGATTCAAGAGTACCAGCTGAAGCTCTATGAGTAGTATGACCTCCAACCGGTGGTGATGGCCTTGCAGGGACTACTACTACTGATGATGATGATGATGATGATGATGAAGTTAGGCCGTGAAGACCTAATTGCCCGTTTTTCCATGTCAGTTCTGCTACATCGTAGTCAACCGTCTCTTCCACCATCTGCTGCTGCTGATGCCCGCGGCTCTCACTACTACTTATCAATGATCATTGAAGAAAAAAAAAGCATACAATTTTCATCAGTAAGTACGTAACAATTTAGAAAAAACAAATTAACAAAGATAAACGATTTATCTAGATGTATGATGTACATTGGGACAGATGAATTTAAGGTTGAGTGGAGTATGATGTTATTGTTGGTTCTTGACCCATCTTCTTCGGCAATATCCCAGATTGGAACACAGTGGTTCATCTTCTCCCTTTTAATAATTCCAATTGGTTTACTGTTTCTAGCTGAGAGAGATATAAATATACTCCCTCCGTCCTGAATTCACTCTCCTGTTTGCTTTATGGTACGTTTTTCCACTTCAATATTAAGTATATAAGATAAAATAATTTTATAAAACTAAATTTTGTAACATATAGTTTATCATGTAAGAAATCATATGTAAAACTTAAATTTTCAAAATTAATTTATTTAAAAATTGAAGTCAAACAACATGTCCAAATAGCAAACAGGACGGTGAATTCAGGAGGGAGGGAGTATATATTTGTAGGCGCCACTCTCCTCTGCTTCACTTTTGTTTCTGAAAATATGATTGGACGCTTCATTGTGGGGACCATAAGTGAGTTGTATATTGTTGAATATGCCTAGTTCTGTTGTCACTTATAATCGTGGTACACATGTAGCATTGTTTGTTACATGACAGAATTTAAGTTAAAGGCGGAGATTTATTGGACATGCGTTGAATTTGTTATCACGATTCTTAGCTTTGTTTCAGGCTTAGGCCCGGTCAGGCTTTTTAGCTTTTGAGTCTATATAAACCTTCTGCCGTCTCCTGCTATATCTTGCCTTACAGTAATTTGCATCTTTCCCTGTCGTACTAAGATAAAGCTAGCTGTCTTCTTTCTTTGGCCGTTGATTCGCTAATACATCGTTACTCAACTACATTCTGTGTCAATTTATTCTTTATGTTTTTTTATTCTTCATATTGCTTTTGTTACAACAAACTGTTATCAACCCTTTGGTTATCCGGATCTACAATTTCAAGTTCAAAAGTATCTGTTTTGAATATAAAGATCAATAAATTCAATGGGCGAAACAGTTTTGGTCTATGGTAGATAAGAACATGAGCTTTGCTAAAACAACAGGGTTTGTGGGCGCCGCTGCTTTGAAATCCAAGGTGGTTGTAGCGGATGGTGACACGTTGGCTAGTCACTAGTAGAAAAAGAGTCTATTTCGGTTGTTCCAAACAACCAATTGTACTGGTTATGAATCACGGAAATGGAGACCGCAGAAATAGGTGCGGAAGTTTAATAGGTCAGTAACAACTGCCGAAATAGGTGACCGACCCATACGGGGTGGTCTGTCTGGGCCAGACAAAACCCGGAAGTTAGGGAAATAGGTGACCGGCCCATAGGGGTCGATTCGTTTAGTTCCAACAAAACCCTAGAGTTTGGGAAATTAACGTCCGACTCATATGGGTCGGATCTACGGGTAAGAACCGCCAAAATGGGCTGACAAGCGATGGTCCAAACCTACCTATTTAAGTGGTTCTAGGTTAGCAAGCGTCAAAATATACATTTTTTTTGTCCTAGCTTATATATGCACTATACATACACACCACAATGTTCAAGCAAACATGTATATCAATTATGCAATGTTGCCATCACAAAGGGGCGCTTCATTTCACATTCACAAATCCATAAAAGTCCTTGAATCAACGGGGCGCTACAACATCACAATTACACAACAAACTAAATCATAGAAATAGACGAAAGTTTACATTGTTATACCCCACTATTACATTGTCTGTGTGAGAGAAATCAAGTCAAGGTGAAGATTTGTTAAATACACCTTGAATCTGTTGCCACACTGCAACAATAATCTGTATACATCTAGCAATACTTATTATATGGGCTCTCAGTCTTTGTTTCGGGCTTAGGCCCAATTAGGTCTAGTTAGACTTTTTAGATTTTGGTAAGGTAAAGGGGTTCTATATAAACTTTTATGCGTATCCTGTTATATCTGTCTCACAGTCTATAATCTGTAATTTGTCTCTCTCTCTGTCGTAATAATATAAAATTGTCTCCTTTTTGCCTATGGATTAGCTAACACATCGTCAATGAACCACGTTAACTCTATGTGTTCTTCGATTCTTGATATTGTGTTTGTTGTAACATATATTATGTGAAATAAGCTAAAAACGGTGGAGTGTTTTTCTATTCTTTCAGGTAGACGATACATGGGCCAGATTATGCTTCGGGTTAATGGACTTGTGGTTCAAAAGAAAAAAAAACATATAGACTATTTTAGCTAGCTAGTACGATGTAAAGTGCTGTGGTGCGCACCCGAAATATAACATTTTTTTCTTGTACAAACAATACCGTCCCTTAGGACTTCCACACTTGCAATTTGATGTAATTTGCTAATTCATCCTTATCACATGACCTATTATGTTTGACATATCCCAAGGCGGTTATCGTGTCTCTTGACCTCATTGTAACTTTTTTGAAAAGGCTTAGTCAGAATTTTGAAAAGGCGGTTAAACGGTGAATGTTTCAATTTTATTTTGGTTTGATAGATAGATCTTGATTACAACATTTGCACATTTTTTTTAATTTCAAACTTATTAAGAGTGTCAATTTTTTTAGAGATATACTTAGCACCACAAAACACCTAATACAGGTGCCTCAAGCATACTATAACATGCTGGCCTACGAATGATTAGTAACTATATAATCAGCTACCAGTCATCAATTATGGACCACCTTGCCAATATGGGATGGGAATATCGTCTCTAAATTTGGTGGAGGATGGGCCTATTCGACTAATTCTAATGGATGAGGCTGGTCAGCAACCATGTGCCTTATGAGAAGGACTCTATATGACATAGCTATTTTATAACTGTTTTGATCTAGCTGTTTTGTAGCTGTTGTATATGAGGTAATATATTATTGGAGGAGAACGTAGGACTCATGTGTGACCCATACAGGACCCACTCATTTATGCCATCAAATATACCAAGACCGAACGGAGCCTAAAAGTATATAACATGATCTACGGGACAATAAGATTTTGGAGCAGCTCTAACTAAAGTGTGATAGGTGAGATTCTAGGAGGAGGTTGGAGAAACTCTAGTCAGGGTAGTATCATGTATAAAGGCTCACATAAAGGATGTTCGGAAGACGCCAGTGCTTATCTAAGACATACTAAGTCAGTTGTGAACTTTCAACAAAGATAGAAGATACATTAGAACAATACTAATACTATCAACAGAGAATTAGAGATGCAAACAGGGTTACCGAAGGAATTAGAAACCACTTGATATGAGGGAGGCGAGATCATAATAGAATAAGAACAAGAGTTGGTAGACAACACTTTATGAAGATTTTTTACTAGTTTTGACCTATTATTGATGGTTTTTACTGATTAGAAGTGGTTTAACACTAATTTGGAGTGTTCAGAATAATTTCAAACAGTTTAGGAATAATTATACTAGTTTTAACTTAATATAAGTACTTCTCATCGGTTAAATACAATGTTAAAGTTTTTACTCCTTAAGGTTACACCAATAAACTCAACAAGTGATATCTTTATAGTTGTTGGTCTTATAAAGTACTATCAATCACAACCATGTATGAGAAAATCTTAAACATCTAAACAAAAAATGGGTGGGCAAACAAAATAAAGTACAAAATTGAATTATCCTTTATGAATGACTATTTCAAATACTTAGACGAGTTGGACAATCGTATTTCTTTGAAGATGAGCAAAAAGATAACACAATTCAGTAAACAAAAACAAAAAAGTTATGCAGAAAAGATTGCTAACAGTTGTCCACATAGGAGAGCTAACGATCACCACAAACCCTGGGAGGTCCCCCAAGTGGGTAATTGTCGCTTGGTGCGAGGGGTGGGCGATCGTCACTAGCTTTTTATACTGCTAAATTAACTTTAAATGTGCTCTTTATCCCTTTCTCTCCACTTTATCTTGTTCTGCATCCGCATTTCAAATCCACCATTACTCTCTACTGCCGCCATTGTCTTCCCCTTGATGTTTTGCACTAAGTTGATTGGTAACCACTACCTTCAATTGCAATAAATACAACTAACTTCTTCATTTACTGTTGTCATCTCGTCTCTAAAGTTATATACCCATTGTTGTTATCAAATTTCTAGGACATTTGGAATTGCATTCACAGGTATGCTCATACTGTTTGTGCACATTTTTATTTGTGCCCATTTCTCCCTGTTTTGAACCTATTCATTTGTGATACATTTTCAGATCCTCTGCTATATTATGCACTGACGCCTTTACATTCTCTGAAGAGCATAATCCAGGACTTCACTCAATGGTAAGTTCATAACATCTTCAATTGTTGCTATATATACTTGATGTATGGCTGTATACATTTTTAGACTATAGTTTGATATTTTAGAGACTCAAATTGGGTGATAAAATTAAAATTGACTAGTTAATTGATAACTATATTAGCAATTATGGTAAAGGATGGTAGAAGAGATAAAGGGAAAGAGAAGATCAACACTGAAGGATGGGTTAGGAAACCAAAACATGACTGGACTGGTGATGTTGAATTGCTTATATCATTATTTGTAGAGGAGGCTAGATTACAATTAAGGAAGGCTGGGAATGTGGTTGGGTTGACACACAAGTGGGTGCCCATAACATAAATTTTTAACAAGAAAAGGGAAGGATTGCCTTAAGTGGACAAGGACCAGTGCACAAACAAAGGCGATACCCTGAAGATGGGTTGGAGAAAATGGAATGAACTGACCTACAAAAAGAGTGGTCTAGGCTGGGACCATGACACTCAGACGGTGACTTACCCACCCGAATGGATAGCGGAGAGGGCAAAGGTGAACCACCCACTGTAATGCATGTTTTATGTTTTCAGTAACATAAGTGTGATGTGGTTGTTTATAATTGGTCTTTTGTTGACGGTTAAACTGAAATATGTAGGAGGAGATACAAATTGTAAAGATGGTCAACTCTAAGTGGCCTGTATATCTAGTTGGTATGCCACTGGTAATTTGAGGCAGACACCAGGTTGCTCCATACCTGAGCAGAGTTACTACTCTCCTGTTGACCCTACCACCGGTGATGAGGATAGGATTAACCATATCATCCCATCTGCTGAAACCACATATTCTGATGCTGGCCAGTCCATGGACATATCATTTGGGAATCAAGTGCATGGTAGCAGGGGGATAACACTACCCCTATATTCGACTTTGAAACTGATGTAAATCGAACAACAACAAGCACACTTGCTAACTCTTTTCACCGCAGCCAATATCCTGGTTTGGTTGCTAGTAGCTCATCTGGTTACGTGCCTAACATAGATCAGACATGTGCTGATAGTCAAACCTACCACACTCAACCCATTAACAACCTTGATAACCTATCCCCCTAAGTACCATTTGTCACCCAACCCCATACTACTAACCCTGATAACTCTAATCCTCCCGAATGGGATGATTTCATGGAGGTGACCAGTATGGGAGTACCCCACGGTGGAAGGAGGGTTAAGTTGAAACCTGTTCGTGACACTATTGTAGGTAAGAAGAAATTGAAAGGTAGCAAGGGAAAGACTATTGTGTTGTTGGAGGAAATGAAATCTCATGTTAAATGATAAGATGTGCAATGCTACATCCATGATCAACGATTTACATCGACAAGCCTCACTTCCAAACCCAATCATATCGGTCCAAGAAGCAGTGACAAGGATCAAGAATGTAGGTGGGTTCTCGAAGAAGATGATTGTGCATGTCACTTTTATCTTATCTGACAGAAAACAGAGGGCTTCTTTCATGACACTTGAGGATGATGAAGAGATATCTGAGTGTGCATTAAGCATACAATGACAAGTACGGATGAGATCAGTAGGGGATGAGTTGTTGGCTTTTTGGTTTAGGTTGTTAAGCGTCTATTGCTGAAAATAGTGCAATTTATTGTGAGGATGGCCTATTTTCATTTTTTAGTGGACTGTAAGTCTGTTTTTTTTTAAGTTATGAAAGTGTCTTTTGTGAGGGGTAAGGGAAAATGTTCATGTGTGCTAGCTAGGGAGGATTAACATGACAAGGAACATCTGTAAAAGATTACACATTTTGTTGAATTTGTCTAGCTTGATAGTCCAATTATATATCAATGATTGTTTCACTTATTCACTTCTAAATGTTAACATCATTGATTCAAATGGTTAAAGTACAAGGTATGGATGCATAATAATGTATATTATTATTGTATTTGGCAGACGATCTTGTCAATGGACCCAAAAGGACACCTAATGCATCTGGTGCGTCAGAAGTTGAGAGATAACAAAAGGGAATACATTAAGTTTTACATTTTGAAAGCAATTGAAGAATTTGAGGCAAACTTCATTACGTTGATCATCAAGTAAAGTTCAAACAATGAATACCAAAAAGCGAAAATGCCACTCATGTGAACTGTGCAGAAGGATGGGGTTATTTGATCAGCTTTTCATCATGTCAAGAGAACTTAAGACCACCTAAAATCTTTCACTTGTAAACCATGTTGAAGACATGTTATGTGGATCTGAGAAGCTAGACTACTAGAGTCTAGTATTTAGGGAGGGCAAGCTAACTGAAAGTACTACCTTCGATAGAATGAAAATGATAAGTGGACAGAGTGCAATAGAATTTAGATACAGAGCTTGTTTAATGCAAGAGGATAGGATGTGTGGCACTGTACATTGTCTAGAGGATGATGAAATTGTAGAGTTTGTCAAAATGAGAATGGCAGATGATGCAAAATGTTATTTTATGATAGTGTAGATGTAACAGTCTTGAATACATTACTTGATGAATAGTTGTTATGTATGTCTATAACACTACAATTAATTGATACTTTGTAACATAACTTTGAGAAATGTAATACATTCATCACTTGTACTATGATTGTTTACAACAAATGGATTCAACCTATGATGTAGACCATGACAACAGTTTGTATCAGTTACTACATGATCATCAACAACTTAGAGAATTGTGTAAAACACTAGCCTCAGATATAGCAGACATACACACCTTAGTTCAAAGGATACTTACTCTGTTAACCAGTCATGTTCAAGTCACAATTCGAACTACATTAGCATTCTTCAACAGTTCGGTGAACCTCGACGTTGAACTCCTTGACCTAATGAAAACACGTGTAACCTTTCATTTTTTTTTGAAAAGTGAATATTTCGTTTAAGAAAAGTGAATCTTATGTTTAAGATACATGAATCTTATGTTTAAGATAAGTGAACCTTTCACACTAAACAATGTGAATCCTTTGTTATTTCGAAGTGAATCTTTAGTTTAAGAAAGTGAATCTTATGTAAGAACAATATGAACCTTTCATTTATTAATAAGTAAATCTTATGTTTAATAAAAGTAAACCTTTCACATTAAACAATGTGAATCCTTTGTTTTAAAAGTGATTTTTTTTCGTTTAAAAAGTGAATTTTATGCTAGAACAATATGAGTCTTTCATTTATTGATAAGTGTCTTTCATTTATTGATAAGTGTCTTTCATTTAAAAAAGTGAATCTTATGTTAAGAAAACTGAACCTTTCACATATACAATTTTGAACCCTTTGTTTTTAAAAGTGACTCTTTAGTTTTAAAAAGTGAATTTTATGTTAAAACAAACGAAACTTTCATTTATTGATAAGTGAATCTTTCATTTAAGAAAAGTAAATCTTATGTTTGAGAAAAGTGAATCTTATGTTTAAGAAAAGTGAACCTTTCACATCAAACAATGTCAATTCTTTTGTTTTTTTAAAGTGGATATTTAGTTTAAGAAAAGTGAATCTTAAATAAGATAATTTTTGTTAATGAATAAGGTTTGTTTTATTATTATTAAAGAAAATTAATTTTGTTAATGAATATGATTCACTTTTATAACGTAATATTACTCATTCCAAGAAAATAAAATTTTATGTTTACCAAAATATATTCATGATGCATCTTGTTTCGAAGATCACTAATTATGACGGATAATGGTATAATTTTTTTTTATTTTACACTTGTAATTTGTAAGTTATAGCACTTTGAAATTTAATATATTTTCTTACTCACCCAACCAGGATGTGACTCATGGTACAAAAGGTGGGTGGCTCTAGATGTGAATCATCTCCTCATGCGCGCACAGGTATTCTGTTGCATTGTTTTTTTTTCCTTCCAAAATTTTCTTATAATTCTAATGCACCAATAACATTGTTACATGTGGCATGTGCCACCTTCTACTCCGGAGCTAGCGTCAGGGTCTTTGTCCCGTTTTAAGATGAGTTTTCAAACTAAATGTTAACTCAATCCAAAATAACCCCCAACTTGAAATACAAATGGACATATCCTTATTCAAGACTATCTTTACAACTATCATACAACCTATTGAAGACCTTATATAAATAAGGGTGATCTATATTATATTCATACTTGATCTCCGCAAGATATATGAATAGCACTGTGGCTCTCATGAACACAACAGCAGCAACATAACTATTTAACGCCCCAACATCTGTGCTTGTCTCTACATTTGTTTTGATTTAGACCTTTAGTAGTGAGATCATAATATATATATATATATATATATATATATATGTATATATATATATATAATATATGTATGTATGCTGAAATAATGAGAGAATATAGAAGATTATTGCTTGATGAAAAAACTAAGTGCATGACCCCCTTTATATAGTAGGATAAGTGACTCTAGACTTCTCCTTAATAACTCTAGAACTTTCTAGAACAATATTAAGTCTAGAAACTTTCCTAACCCAATAAATACAACACTTTATAATCTTTCCTAAAACTTTCACTTTTCTTATCACCCACATAAACACGACTCTTTATAATCTTTCATACCTTTCCCTTTTCTTATCACCCCACATAAATACAACTTTAGAAACTTTCGTTATTATTAACCAATTAACTTTATTAATGCAACACACCCCCTTAAAGTTAATTCTCCGTACTTCAATCATAGTGCGCTACTTCATAAAAACGTCTTGCTTCAGTGGGTTCATAAAGATGTCTGCAACTTGATCATATGTCTTGACGAGCTTGAGCTCCACTTGATTAATGGCAACACAATCACAAATGAAATGATATCTTGTGTCGATGTGCTTACTCCTATCATGAAACATTAAATTCTTAGCTAACGCAATGACTGACTTGTTATCAACATAGATCTTTGTTGCCTTATCTTGTGGTGTCTTTAGTCCTCTCAATATTCTCCTCAACCATATAGCATGACAAACACATGAGGTAGCAGCTACATACTCAACTTCACACGTAGAGAGAATCATAGTTGGTTGCTTCTTTGAACTCCAAGTAACTACAGTGTCTCCCATGTAGAACACAAAACTAGTAATGCTCTTTCGGTTATCAACATCTCCTACCCAATCACTATCATTGTAGCCAAAAAGCTTAAACTCATCAGTGGATGAATATAACTAACCATAATCAACTGCACCCTTCAGATATCGTAGTATCCTCTTATTTGCCTTAAAATGTGTCATTGTTGGAGACTCCATATAGCAACTAATGAGGCCAACTGCAAAGAGTATATCAGGCCTTGTGCATGTCAAGTATCTTAAACTTCCAAAAAGGCTCTTGTAAGTAGTAGGGTCCACTTGGTCTCCATCATCATACTTAGACAACTTCGTCCCTGAAATACCCCAAACCTTGATATGTTGATAAACATTTAAACTATGGTATGTAAAGGCTAAAAAGTGCCTTAGAAACATCAGTGAACGATTTAAACCATAGTAAATGCAATAAAGCATTAAGACACAGTTGAGCAAAAACATGCTCTAAGCTATGAGCGAACTTGGTTAGGACCCAAAGAGCCTACCAAGACTTAATAACATTCAAGTATGATTTAATAAGGCTAATTAAGTCCTTAGGAAACCTTGGTAGACAATAAAACCAAACAAAACACAAGAAAATACCTTAAAGTCAATAAGAGCAAAATGTGCTCTAAGCTTGGAATAAATTTGTATAAGACCTAATGGTCATACCTATACCTTCTTTATATGTTAATGAACATATTAAATCAATTACTAAAGAAAACCAAGCTTGAAAACAAGTTAAAACACAAAATGTGCTTTAAGGAGTCTTAAAGCACGTTTTTGAAAAAATTGTCTTGTAAATGAGTTTTGAATGGCTAAATGTCCATCATTACTCTTTAATTAACATGTGTACTATATAGTATCACGTTTGGAAGTCTATATCAATGGGAAATAAAAAATTTCACTTCTATGTGCCTTGTTTTTGTGAATAGTGATTTTTATAAGCTAGTTTGTAACACATATTGTTATAAGTAATTAAATTGACAAATAAAGACTAAGGTACCCTTCTAACTAAATGGGGGCCAGTTTTTCAAGGTGTGAGTCACCAACTTGTAAAAGAAATCAAATAAGTAAAGTAAAGTACTATTTTGCTTTTTACATAAATATCTTAACAAAAGCAAATTTATCTTCATTCTCTCTTTCCTTCTTGTATTCACACGATTTCTTCATCTTCTCCTTTCCTCCATTTACGATTTGCTATGGCAACCTCTCTTCTCCATCTTCATTTCCTTGCCAAATCCAACTCCATGCTCCAAATCAAATTCTAAGACCATATTTGTCTTAGTTAGACCAAGCTCTACACTTCTATCTTTTCAAATCTTCAAGAACTCAATTTTGGTGCCATGGAGATTCATCATTGAAGGAGCTTGAGCTCACCTTTTCACATATTATTGATCTCCTTTGCTTCTAGGTAAGGAATCTCAAAGAAAAATCATATTGCCTCCATGTTTTTGCTTTGTCCGAAAATGCACATTAATGGTGCTCTTTGTGTGACTTTGTTCTAGCTCCATTTGAATCTTTCAAGGACTAGGTGGAGTCCTCTCTTCATAGATATTCAAACTCCCTTCAAAGATCAAGGTAAAACAACTACATTAGTGTTTTTGAAATAATGTAAACCTAGGGTTTACAATGAGATGAAGCATAAAGCTTATATACTCATTTCAATGTTGGTATATTGTTTAGTAGTTGACAAGGAGAGAAATGCCTTACCGGTTTAAAGAGGAAACAAGAAAGAAGTTTGAGTGTAAAAGAGGTAAATATACTAACCTAATGTGGTTTAATGCCTTAGGAGAAATGAGCTTATAAATGCTTGTTAAAACTACCTAAAGAGCAAATGGTGAATGGCTTAGTAAGGTGTTCTCAAGGAGACTAGTAAAAGAACATATGTCTTGGTGTGTGTAATTGCAGGTCAAAGGCTTATATATTGTGGAAATTCAGTGTTTATGGTTTGAGCAACTTAAGGGCCTAAGAGCCATGTTATTTAAGGGCCTAAGTGCCAAGCAATTTAAGTTATGCACTATATTGTGATGTAGTGCTAAATGTGTGAAGTTTGTGTATAAAAATGTGTTTGATGGATTTTAGGTGTTCTTGAGTGAAATAAGGTAAAAACCTAAGTGTTTGGATGTGAGTATATACAAGAGAAGCCATGGCAAAATTTGGAAAATGTGTAAGAAGTTCTAAGTGTTTTAAGTAAGTTTTGGGTGAACTAGGAAGTGTTAAAGGTGAAAAAATGTTTTACTAGGGAGGAAAACATGTATTAAGGTGATTTAGAGTGATGCAAGGATTTAGGTGTTATCTTGGAAGTTCTAGGAATTCAATGCGTGTTTTGAGAATGTATTTAAGTCTTGGAGAAGTTTGTTTAAGGTTTAGGTAATGTTGATATCCAAGGAATAAGTGATGTTTAGGTAGGATGTGAAAAATGAAGTTTAGTTAGTAAGAAAAGAAGTTTAAGAGATGATGTTAAGGTGTAGAGGAAACACCTTGGTATAGTGGTCATTATTGGTGAAATACCACTTAGGAATCTTAAGGAGGAAACATTCCAAGTGCTAAGAATTTTGTAAGGAATTTGTGAATGATAAAATGGTTTTGGTGTGTGATTTAAAGAGTTTGGTACATGGCTAAAGGTGTGTTTGAAGTGCCCAAATGAGGTTAGGGTGTACTAGGATATATGGGGTGAAGTTTGGAGTTGAATGAGAAAAGGAAAACAAGGGTCTGGGGCAGACCGAACTTGCGACCGAACTTGCAAGTTCGGTCGAGCCCAGTTTACCCTGCGAGAATTGGCTTCTGGAATGGACCGACCTTGGGGACCGGACTTGCAAGGTCGGTCGGGCTTGTATTTTGTGTACGGATAAAGTTTCTGGAACCGACCGAACATGGGACCGGACTTGGCAAGTTCGGTCGGGCTAAGTTCTCAAAGGGAAGAAACTCTCGGGAATGGACCGAACATGCGACCGAACTTACAAGGTCGGTCAGAGTAGAAAATTTTGACGGAAATGTGTTCTGGAATGGACCGAACTTGGACAAGTTCGGTCGGTAAGGTCGGTCGGACCAAAAATGTTGTTTAAGGTTATGAAATGATATGTAATGATGGGGATTGATTAGTAATGATGTTATAAAGTTGTTAAGGACATGTTAGGTGAGTTTTAATGACAATTAAGTGGGTGAAAAGTTGTATTAAAATGTGAGAGTAAAACAAGTTAAAAATGTCAAGTTATTTTACTAAGTTAACGGGGAAAAATTATAAGCATTAGACATTAAATAATCAAGTAACCCCGATGTTAATAAAAACACATGTGATGTTAACAGTTGTTCGAGAATTGCTCGAGGAACATAAGTGGACATGGTAAAGTGGACTCCGGTGACAGGTATGGTTTTCTTGCAACCTGTGTCCTACCGGATTACACCGGCTTGTATGCCAATGTGTTTTTCTGTATGTTGCCACGTTATAAGATAAATCATGAAACGAGTTTACAGTCGTTATTGTTGTTGTATGTTTACGTGCCGATACCGGTAACCTCAAATGCGCTTGAAGGGCTAGTTAACCACTATTAGGTAAACATAGGAGAACGGTATCCGGTAACAACGTTCCCGACCTAAGGAACGTTCTAACCACGGCTATGCATGAGTTAGTTATGTGACGTTTGTGTGTGATGTTTGTGTGTGAATGTATGACTCTTCCTTCCCTTGTGTGTGTCTAACAAGACTTAACCCAATGTTGTGATTGTTTAACTAAGTTCAAAGTTGAACTTCTGATAAGTGCTAACGGGGGGAGTGAGGAGACCGGTCTGTTCCGGCCACGCGTGTGAGTATGGGGGTCGTTGTCATAGCAGGTTCGATCCTCTCCGTATGTTATGGTTGTTTTCCAATTTGGTTCCCAACCTTCCCTTTAGCTTAACCAAGGCTATTACTGACTCACGTCGGGCCACAGGGGCATACTATGTTATGTTTGTTTCGGTGTGCTTGGATCACTATATCCGAGACACCTTGTGTTAAGTTATCCGTTCATTTAACGAGACGGTAACGAGTTATGTAACGAGCTTATCATGAGACTGGCAACATTCTCTAGGCTCACCAGTGTATTAACAATGTTTGGGTCGGTTCCTAAGAGAACCATTCCCGTTATGTTATGTATTTTTGTTGTGATGCAATATCTATTGCGGTGTTATGTTGTGCACGTGGAAACGTGCAAAGTATTGTTAAGTGTTGTTATGTAGTGTATGTTATATGTTGTAAAATGTGGAGTATGTGGATCATGGATATGAATCCCAGTTTGAGAAAAGAGGCGTTTAAGGATAACCCGATTTAAGGGTAAGTGTCGTCTGTTAAGGAAGTAGCTCCATTAGAGGAGGAACACTCTAGGGATATTGAATACCTTGAGTGACTTATCAAGTAAGGATATATTATCCGTTTGTTGAGCCCGTTGAGGCGAAATGATTATGTGTTGTGTGTTTACAGTTGCATGCATGATTTAAAAATAATCAACCGCATGCTAAGACGACAATTAGTTGTGCGTGGCCCGGTAGCATGTGGGCTGCGGGATTACCATACCAGCAAAGGTGCTGAGCCCCTTGGGGGCCACCCTTTCTCTTCTTTTCCTATTTCAGGTACAGAGAGCTGGAAGCCGTTCGAGAGTAGGACGGGGTAGACGTTGTACATGGGTAATCATCTAAATTGTATATGTACTGTAGGTGTAGTAAGACCGAAGTTGTTGTCGGCATCAGTTTATAAATACTCGGTATAGTTGGAAGGTGTATGTTGTTGTTGTGTAAATGGAAAGGGATAGTAATGTGTAGTCGCTCGGGAATTTAGCCCATCAGACCGGTACAATGTATATGTATTAGCCTTGTTAGCCACGTGGGTGGCTAACGGCGTGTAACACCAACGTGTTAAGTAATGTGACGAGTTTGTTTTTCCGCTGCAGTTTATTGTAAGTGTGTTAATGTTGGATGGGGTGTTACAGTCCCATAATCAATTGGTGTATTTATTCATGGGGAGACAATCTTCCATCTTAAATTTCTTCAATACCTCCTTCACAAAGCTCTTTTAGGAGATAAAAACCCCATCATCCTTTTGATCTATCTTCATGCCAAGATAGTACGACATGAGACCAAGATCCATCATCTCAAACTCCTTGGTCATGATTTTCTTGAATTCTCCAAACAACTTTGGATTACTCCCTGTGAAGATCACATCATCAACATATATACAAACAAGGAAGATGTGTCACCAATCTCGCATATCTTCACATAGAGGGCAGGTTCATGGAGGCATTTGATGAAGCCATTTCCTTGGAGATAATTATCAATTTGATTGTTCCAAGCTCGCGGAGCTTGCTTCAAGTCATACAAAGCTTTCTTCAACTTCAACCTCTTCCCTTCACGACCCGTAATCACGTAACCTTGAGGTTGTTCGACATACACCTCCTATTCAATGAAACCATTCAAGAATGTCGACTTCACATCCATTTGACAGATCTTCCACTTGAAGCCTGGCCAAGCAAATCAGTACTGGCCACCCATAAATGTATGACCATGACTCAAACTCCTCGCTGAACCTCCCTAGATCGTGTACTAGCTAAATAGACATCAGTATGAAGCCTCATACCATAAGGGGATTCATCATCTTTTAGTACATAAGGAGTCAGGCAGCTTTTAAAGATAGAGGAAGAGGTTTCACTTTGAACAAATTGAGGACATGTTATCATAGGTAATCATACACACCAAAAACTTATCATCAAGAGAGATTAGAAGAGACCTCCTGACAGGAAGGTGGATGTTCAATAATACCTTGATACGCAAATACTTGTACCCCAAGGAGGCGTCATCCTCCATGCCACCAATGAACCTACCCAGCTTCATCGCCACCATTTCCGTAAATTGAACATTACAGTATGCATGTGGGACATCATAAGTACAACCCTAAAAGGGTATCCATATATACTCATGCTTCTCTATGGCTTTGCCCGATTCTAACTTTGAATGACAAATAGAGAATTGTTGAAAACCCATGGTCCTCAAACGAGTACTACATGCATGCCCTAGATCTTTTCAAATTCAATCACAAAATAGTTGAGATCAACCTTACACAACCTAAAACCTCCAAAACCACTCCAACTTTGGCGTAGGGTAATAACAAGGGAACAAATGCTAATTTCATTAGGGAAAATAAATTTTCCCAATAAGTAGTGATTATAGGAGATAACGACGCAAAGGGAAACACGTTTAAACCCTAGTGCTTGAAAAATCTGAGAAGATAAACCGAAGGGGGAGAAGGAAAAGAAAGGAACACACAGTACAATATTAGCATGCGAAAAGACAGGGGCAACTCGGTAATTCGAGGGGCCCTATGCCTAATATTTAAATAGGGTTCTATGTATTAAGTATGACAAGTAATTTAGCTGTGTCACAATATAAATATATATCAAATTATGGAATCCGATAAAATGTTAGAAAACGAAAATACAGACAAACTAGAAGAAGTATACTAATATCAAAAAATCCTTTTAAAATAGTAATTTTTCTAGCAATGTCACAATATATTTTACCGTAATGCACTTTTCACTCTTTTCTCCTCATAAAATTGTTAGTTTATCTTGAAAAAGTTGAAGATAATGTAGAGTAACAGATTGTTCAAATAGATTGGACTTGGAGTAAAATTGTAGAAGAGTTGTGAGAGTTTTATAATCGGTAAACTGATGGGAGATGAAAAAAATTCTATTAATACTTAATAGAATAAAAGAGAGTAGATGAAAAGATTATACTGTATAGACTAAGAAAGGAATATCAAAAGATCTATATTTTTTCCTTTCCTTAAAAAATAGGTAGTAGTAGAATATAAACAATTTCACCGACCTTTATTTATTTATTGTCTTTTGGAAAACTTAATACTTTCAAGTTCAATCAATAGTTAATTAATTAATTGTACAAATTTTTTCTCTTTAAATTAATTTTAATTTTTCTTATTATAGTAAGGAAGTGAAATATGTAAGGTTGCTAAAAAGGAATCATGCAAAAGAGTGATTAGAGAAGAGAGGCAGTGTGATACGAGAATTTGAAGATTTACAAAATTACAAGAAGATAAGTTGAGCTAAGGAGTAGGAAAACAAAAGAGATGTATGGAAAGTTGGAGATTAACCTCATTCCACGAGCAACCGCTAATCATTACCAAACCCATTTCAAAAACATTAATACTTGGAAATCCATCTCGAGAAAGATGAATAGTCATTAAGCTAGAAACTCGAAGGAAAAGGGAGTTGACAAAACTAGAGAGTCGACCGCTAAAGAGAGACGAATAGTTGGGCGATAGAGCCTTCGTATATCTTACGTGGAATAGCTTGTCGATGTAGTGAGCTAAAAGTTGATCATTCTACAACAGGACCAATAATTAATCCTTATTATGATCCAAACGTCTTGGACCAAATTAATTTGGGAAAATTGACAATATGCCACGATTTGAGTTTATAATTCACGATATACCCCATTTTGGAAAGTTGTCCCTAATATACCATGATTTGAGTTTGAATTCACAAAACTGTCCAATAACAGATGTTAAATTCGACGTTAACCCTCTCTGGAAAATGTCCAAAATGCCCTGGTGAAAAGTTTAATGTTTTTTAAATAGTGCCGCTGGTTTGACTGTGCAACGCTTATTTTTTTAAACAACTTTAAAAGTACACAAAATACCATTGTTTGGTTTTATAATTTACAATATGCCACTATTTAAGTTTTATAGTTTACAGTATGCCACTATTTGAGTTTTAATGTTCACAAAATGCCCTTGTTTTTCTTGTAACGGCTAGTTTTGAGTTCAAATGGCTAGTTTGAGTCCAACAACTCTTTGATTGTCTTTATAAAGACTTTTTTTATCATATAAACAGAGAACAAACACCATATTGAAGCCATGTCCATCTTTACAACTATAATCAATAAAAAGTTTCAAACAATTCATTACAAATGTGGAGCCCCATCAAACCTTACCCTCTCCCGCAAAGACACTTCGGTTGGAAGGGTGTATGACAAATGCTGGGCTAGAAATTTCTTCAAGAGGTGGGCCTTACCCTGAGATGTCTTACCCTGGGATGAGTAGAGTATCGATCCTGCACCACTGGTGCCCACTTGAAGAAATCACAAGCCCGGTAGTTGTAGTACGCCCTTCCAACCGAAGTGTCTTTACGAGAGACGATAAGGGCTTCACGAGAGACAATAAGGTTTGGCGGGACTCCACATTTTCAATGAATTATTTAAAACTTTTCATTGATTGTACTTGTAAACATTGTCATGGCTTTAGTATGGTGTTTGTACTGCCTATATGATAAGGTCTTTATAAAGACAAAAAAGAGTTGTTGGACTCAAACTAGTCGTTTGAACTCAAAACTAGCCGTTACAAGAAAAATAGGGGTTTTTGTGAACATAAACTTAAACAATAGCATAAAATAAACTACAACACTTAAATAGTGACATTATAAAATATAGAACCAAACAAGGATATTTTGTGTATTTTTAAAGTTGTTTTAAAAAAAGTCATTGCAAAGTCACTAGTGCCATTAATTTTTTTTTAAAAAAAAAAATTCAAACTTTTCATCAAGAGTATTTTAATCATTTTTCAGAGAGAGTTAACGGCGAATTTAACGTCTATTACTGGAAAATGACATTTTATGAATTTCAAACTCAAATCGTGACATATTAAGGACAACTTTTCAAAAGAGTATATCAAGAATTACAAACTCAAATTGTGGCATATTATGAATTTTCCCAAATAATTTTAATCCAGGCCGAAGCCGAACCGCTTAAGAATTAACCCTTGCCAATTGAATAATCAGATCAAACTACAGCATCTTTTTGGGCCGAGGCGAGTAGGCTTTTGGATCAGCCAACCCGGCTCATTGCTTACTCTGCCCTAAGAGATGAAAAACAAACCATGGGTATTGAAAATTTGAAAGAAAGTGAACAAGTGATGGTGATGAGAAATGGTCTACGAATCCCTGATGGTCTGTCAATGAATGTTGGAAACCTTACTCTAAAATGAGTATTGAGCATGTCAGCCGTTTTCACTCTATCAAAAAACTGACAAAAGAAACACTGAAAACGGGGAAACAAACCCAACCAGCTGCTTATAAGACTCACTAGCGCAATACTACCATATCGAGATTCCTAAAAGAGCGAAGAGAAGTCATCCTCGGCTAGGAGTGGAAGAATTCAAGGGCTTGACATTATTGTTTTTCATGAAGGTCAGGAACTGCCCAGGGAGCTCTTCCAAGAGTGCTTGCACTGTGGATACCTCATCATCTGCACAGTACAACACGTTAGACAAACATCAAATGACAGCTAATCTCTGCTCACAGATGAAACCAAATTCAGAGAAGTCTTTTTTTTTATATATATATATTTTAGGCATAAGCCATATGCAATCTGCGTGACGTTGTACCCAACATAGAGAAAACGTACTCTTCAAAAGTCAAATTGTCCACGTAATTTACATTTAGGATCTATAAATCAACAAACTTACGTTGGACATGACGCATGGGAACAAACTGCACTATGTCCCTTGGAGCTACTTGCCCAGTTGAACTGACCAATCGAGGCCCATGATCAGCATCAAGAATCTGAAAGAATTGGTTTGAAAATTTTAATACCTCTTACTTAGCATGAAACCATACTGGAAATTGGTTGGGAACAACATAGACAAATTAACGAAACTGCTTCAAGCATAATGTGTAACCTTCATTTGGGTAAAATCTTCATTGCCCACTCCAACAATAAGGATTGACAAGGGAAAGTCACACGCCTTCACTATAGCGTCTTTGGTTTCCTGAATATCCGTGAGAATCCCATCCTGCAAAAAGTAACAAGGAACACATCAGCAACCATCTGACGACTTCAAAATAAGAATGGATGACTTCACATTTCTTACCGTTATAATAAGTAGGACAAAGTATTTGGTTCTATCGGAAGAAAAGGAGCGGGCAGCCATGTCAGAGGCCTTTTCAATCACCCTGCCGAATAAAGTTGGCCCTGCCAGTGAAACATTATGCAGAGCAGAAGCATAGGAGGCCATGATCCCTTCAATCCCTACGTCCTGCTGAACAGAGAGAATATTAGCTATATCCCATTCCCACCAGCACCATCCGGTTGGAAAGTGTGGGGAAAGGAAATACTTCAACGCCATAATATAATCATGACTGAAAAGCTGAGCGTCTGTTCAAGAAAGGCATACGAGGAATCCAGTCTGAACCAGGATAATAAAAACATAGGATTCGTGCAAGGTAAGCAGAGTAATGACGTTCAGTTGAATCTTATGCAATATAAGCAGGTCACTTTTGCTGATCAAAATGAAGAAGCAGGTATAGAGAACATTGAAGCTGGGCAAGACCTGAGGAATTGTAGTTATACCATAGAAAATCCTACCACCTCTTCAGTTATAACCACAAGAAATCCTAATATGTAATAACTCATCAGTTAAACCACAAAGAATCCTACTACCCCACCACTACGCCTCGTCACCCTGAGGGCTTCCATTTAAGTTAAAGCAATGAGAGATGCTGCCATCTGCCAATCTTCCTCCAAATCCCCACGACGGAAATCGTCTATCAGAGTCATAGAATAGTAAAACTTCTCCCACATCCTTTATAGCCTGCACTTATCAAAAGGTTAGGCCATATACATGATAACAGAGATCATATGGTGAAACCCAACATATCTTTGCCAAGTTATATACCACCTTTAGACGCTAAACCATGGCTTTATGTGAGATTGAAATATTGACAGAAGTAGTTGAGTGGAACCACCTTCTGGTCAACTTCAATTATTATTGTGTCAGGTTTTGTTTGGAGCAAGCAAAAATATTGCAAATTTCACTTCATAATTAGTACAGCTGAGAACATATAAAACCCAGGACAAATTTGTACAGAATTTGAGTTGTACAAAGACATTAGTTTGGCCTATCAGGTCAGTTTGTTCATTATGAGTGGTAGGTTTGAAATACGAGTCAGGTCCACTTCATTCACCATTTAGAAATTTTGTGGAGGACTCAAAGTGTCATCATGACATGCCAGACAATATGATGATCTTGAAATGATCAAAGTGCATTCCAACTTCATTGGTGCTTAAAGGGATATGGGGATACAATCACATTACCTGCTGGTATGCATTCAATCGGCCAGAGGGATCAATGTAATGTCGAGAGCCTGGACTCCTAACATTTCCATTTGAAGCTGCAAAATAAGAATAAAATATAAGCAATCCCAGGAACAACAAACTTATTTGACGGTAGAACTGAGCCTAATTATTTATAAATGCTGAAATCTGATTGTGATGGGATTTTTAATTACCAAACCTGTAAAATCAACAGCAACCATGAAGTTAAGCTCAAATCCACTAGACACATAATCAAGAAAGGTATGTAGCTGCCGCTCGGAGAAGGATTCTACAAACAGCTTACCCTTCAGAACCTTCTCAAGATAACAACAGGAGCAAAATAATTTAATGAGACTGGAACAGAACAGAACAGAACATAGATCTCTCTCTAGATGATAAAGCGGAATGTACCTTTTCACGGCCTCTATGTGGCTTACTGAAATTCACTCCAACCTGATCACGATGCAGCCTCTCCAAGTCAGCCATTGACTTCTGAACTTTACTGGTAAACAGTACAACGACTTAAATCATAACTCCAAATGTGAAGGCATTGAAACTGTAGACGAGACAAAATGAAATTAAATACAACATGTGTCCCTACCCAATGAAAGCATGATTACCAGAGCTATCAAAATCAAAACATTCAATAATCAACGGATTTTCCTGCAAAGAAAACCATGAGGGTCAGAAAGAGTACAGAAGGAACAACACCAGAAGTTCCTCATATACACAGCTGAGAGTTTTCCCCAAACTGTGCCATTTAAATACAGGAATGACAGATCAATAGGCTTGCCTTGCTTCCAAAACCTCTAGTGGATAGAGTAACAGGCTTCCATGTTGGATTCAAGTTGTCCTGGATAACTTCAGTCCTGCAAATTGGAATGAACTGCCCGCTCTCAACAATCTTGGACATTCTTAGAAATGGGTCCTGTCATCAATGAAGATATGGAACAGCATATTATCATGCACAAATAGAAGAAACTATGAAAAGTTAGGAAGCGGCTCTCATATATGAATTGCATACACTTTTAGACAAGAAATCCTTGTTATCTATCTTGGCACAGCGAAATACGATCTCCACAGCAGTTCTTGAAGCAGCAGTCTGGTCCGCATGGACAATTAATGTGCCTAAATTTCTCAATTTGCCATTCGCATTTTTGCTGTTAAGCTTCAGTGTCAAACTCCAATCCCTTTGAGTCACGATCTACCATCGATAAGGGTTGGTGGTTAGAAGAGATGATCAGGAAGAGACATGCTTTGAATCCATTAGATAAGTAGGTAAAGATGCCATTATAAAATTTATATCACGCCAATAAAACATATAATATAATTTATATAATCACAATCTACTAACTGAAGAGCAGTCACTTCTAACAGAAAGTAAAAGGGAGGGGCAGGAAGCAGGCTGGAGTGCCATCCCCCTAACTTCACAAGGTTATTCCACATACACACCTTAATCAATAAAAGCATCATATCTTCTTGAATGATTTTGAATCTACTCATACTTGGTAGTAATTTACCTCGGACAAGTAACATTCTGCTTCACCAAGGAAGTCTTGTTTGTGCAAATCAATTGACTGCCAAGTGTAAGATCAAAACACAGAAACAAATAAGGAGCGAAGGAGTAAGAAAAGAGAAAAAAAAAAGCATTGCAGTCCATTTACAGGCACAGAAATTAAATTATTGAGGAAAGTTGCAACCGTCCAAGGCTTTCCATGCAGAGACCCCTATAACACCAAATGAAGCTATCATACCAGTCCCTAAATTTAAATCAGGAAGCTCTCTTATTCTAGCAAGTGCAACAACCATAAATGCTTTGCAATGTGAAAAGGATGATAAATCATAGTAAAGTATCACCTTAAGAGGCTGGTTGTGAAAGCTTGTGTCAACATCATAAACCTGAAATCTTTACAGAGAAAGAAAATGCATCAAGAGACTTCCCAAAGAGATAATAGAACTAGCAATGTACAAGGATAAATTGCTTACAGCAGCGGCTGCACTATCTCGAATTGATAATTAATAGATATTTTCTTAATCCAACAAGGATTTAGACTGTTCTGTATCACATCAGTACGGCCAATTTCCACGAGTGTCCCATTTCGTTTCTTTAAGTACACCACAGCCATAGCATCACTCTGTTACAAGCCAAAAAATGAGAAGAAGCAGTCACACAATCAAGATACTAAAACGGCTATCTGTAATGTTTAGCCTCAGATAGTTGATTTAGTTGATTGATTTGAATTTGATATACCCATTTTTTGGTAATAACTTTGTTACAGACAACAATTCCTATAAGAGAAATAGTACCCACAGTAAAGATGGTACATCACCAGCTGATCTTCAAACTACACACATAGGCATTCTAGAAAAGAGATTCAATCTTGTTCGAGAGCAAAATCAACATGTCAACTGATTAAAAGCTATGATTTTAGACTAGTAGAAAAGGCATATAAGGGTGATAAATATGACAATATATGTTAACATGTCATACCAATAAGAACCATCGAAAGTTGAAATATAAACCATTAAGAGGACATGCTCCAACCACAGCACAGACTAAATAAAGCAAATATTCTAATCATGACAACAACCAGAGCCATCAACAGTTTAGCCTTTTCTTTTCATGATTTAGCCACATTAGGGTTTTGTGGATCTAACCTGAATATGGAACATAACTACTCCGTCATGTTCTTACTAGATGATTTTCTAGCACAACACACGGAAATCAAGGAGATAATTTTTGGATTATTTTACCTTTATTTTTCTATGGGGGATATGAGAGTTGTGGGTGTGAGGAGAAAAGTAAGGGATAAATGTGGAAAGTAAGTGATAGATAAGACCAAAACATCTTATATTTTGAAAAAAATGACAACACCTAGAAAATCATCTATTGAGAACAGGAGGGAGCATTTAATAAGTTGATAGTACTTAAAATAATTAACAATCAATGTTGAACTTTTGAACAAAGATTTCTCATTTCTCGCAGGGTTTTATTGTGAATCAAATTTATCGATATGGGTATTCTAAATTTTTTAGTAAACTGCTGGTCTTCTGCATAATTTGGAGAATAACGTAGAAACAAAATTGTTGTACTGTAAAAAATGAATAAAGCATCAAATGTTGCAGTAAAATCCTAAGGAACCCAAGTAGATTATAAAAAAGTTCATACATGCTCTCAAAAGCTTCATGTATTTTTCAGTGATCAAGGGTTCAAAAGCAAAGTAATAATGCACTAGTATATAACATGATGACATACCTTAGACATTATGTCTCTATCACGAAGATTCTTAGCTGACAGAGACATCTGTGGAGTAGAAAATGAAGCACATAAAGTCATGTAGAGAGACATAATGAGATGACGAAAGACTTTCAAGAAATAATGCATAAGCCAGTCCAGAGACATAGATAAAGAAAAATAATAGTAAATTCTTTGAAAAATGATATAGCAACTTAAATTCTACTTGCTTAATCAGTTGCAGTATTGTCCTAGCTCGTCATTTTATACATAAAATAAGCCGTTTTGAGAAAAGATGGCATATATTCATTGTTGCAACAAGGTACATTGATGACTATATTTAATATTTTGCTACATAGAATTTATATGTAATTATTTTCTTCAGTTGTTGATAACGCTAGATAGTATTCTACATTAATTAAGAACATCAATGAGTTCTTGTGACCTTAGATCAGCATTGGCTTCAAAGCAGAAAAAGAATATGCAGTTCCTGCGCTAGTCACAGAGATTGGATGTTAAGTAGAGTGAAGGCATTGATGGAAGTGCATAACAACCCACTACTACTGGGGCATTTGAAGAGTGTTGACATGAAATCGAATCTTTAAGGACATCATATCAGTTGAATAGCAGAAAAGTCTCCTATGAATCATGCTACGATAGTTTAAATTGTGGCTATTATATGTCGTTAGAAGAAAAGGATTTGGTGGCTATTGTATCTTCACAGTATAATAATATTGCACGGCCATTAAAATATAACTCAAGAGGGAAGAGGAAGAACTGGGCCTCTTCCACGACCCTTCCTGATCATAGAGCATTCCAACTTACTAAGCGAACAAAACACCTCACAAACTCCCTCAACAATTGCACCATTAACAAACATGTACTACGTACCACCAAATCTAGCAGGCACATCAACTATCTTCCAACCCTATATGAAAACAAAGATTAACGAAAAACAATTAACTGAAGGACGTTTTGAGTATTAAGCATCCTTTCACATATAAACTGCAACTAACAAGATAACGGTAGCACAAAAAGAAGTTCTTTCCTACATCGTGTAACATGCAGGATATATTAACTTATGGATCTTCTAAGATTAAAAAAAAAATGAAATGACTTTCTAATATGTGAAGTCATTAGATAATGTAGGCAGGAAAAAAAACAGTGCGTATATATCTTCGCATCTTGCAAACTAACACAAGCCAGAGCGGCCAGTGGTTACTAAATTAGCCAGAAGTTCACTTGGATTTCAAACAGTTCAAAGAAACTTGCATGCAAGTCGAGACTGAAATTTGAGTTTGTTCAGCAGAGATGGAGATAAACTAAAGTCAAATCGGGAACGAGAAAGTCCAAAAGATTATGTGCGGTAGCGTTTTCTTAATCAAATGATGGAGTTATAATGTTACAAATAACAAAGAGATTATTAATACATATCTGAAGGTCAGGGAGCTCTTGGACACACCAACAATGATATGATATTATATTACACAAATCAGCAGTGCATTTTTAAAAATGAAAAACACATCTACAGTTGGTATTGGTAATGAAAGGAAAGGAAATTCAACCTCGATCGGGATGTGCAGAGGTTGAAAGCCTCTACCCTTGTAAAAGATATCAACAGCATCGTTAAGGATCCCACCATCAGAACTTGGGCCTTCGGGGCCTCCCTCGCACCCCATTGCTTGTCTCCCACCCTTGACATCTGAAAAGCAACCCCCCATTCCCCTTGCTTTATGTCCCGATAAAATGTTTTTGCTTATTTAACTTCAGCGTCAGAGCAACTAGGTATAATTCGTGAAGGCAAAAAAGCTTAATTTTGCCGGGTTAATATAGACTACGGTGAGGAGAAGAGACCCAGTGCGAAGCCAAACTGAAATTACTCTCCCTCCCGGCGTTCTTTCTCCCAACTTGGCCGTCTGCGGTTTTGGGAGGATGATCGGAGAAGTAAGCATAGCCAGCGGTCAACGATCGAATCAAAAATACTAGTAGTAATCGAAAGACTAGAAGCTAGAATTGATCGGGCTTTTTTAAGACGTGGGGACGAGAGCAAACGTCAATTGCGTACAACTCCAGAAATCGTAACGAAAGGAAGATCGAGTTACGGTTATTTCAATTTCTTTCTACATTCTACTGATTTTGATTTTTTAATTTCAGTAACGGAAAAAGAATGCAAGTTACATATATATTTATTTAATTTCGTACTCATCGTGATCTTGACCTTCTATGGAAATCTCTGACTCAAGTCTTTTTCTTACTAGGAATTCCCACATCGGTCAATGTTGCCAATGGGCGTCCATGCAATAATGAGTTGGTACACGGAAAGATATCAGTTCAATTTTACACTAAGGGCATCCACAGTGGAGTGGAATCCACCCTAAATTAATAAAACAAAAAGATAAATGATGACATGGAGGAGAGAAGTGTGAGAGTTTCTTAACTAAGAACCCCAAAAAGTGGGTGTCTTAGCAAAAGAGAGAGAGATTGTGAGGAGGAGAATAAAATATTATTATTTTGAGAGTGGAATCCACTCTTGTTATTGTGGATGCCCTAAAAACCATAACCGAACTCGTTCGCTTAGTCGGGTTTTCACTTCACACGGTCAGAAATTTAAAAAACTTTATGCTTTTGCCCTTACCCTTAAATTCTCCTATATATACACCTTTAACCTCTATTATCTCTCCACAAAATTTCAAACTCTCTATCTCTCTAGAATTCTCTCTGACTTCTCTCTAGAAGCAGGAGCGGGAGCGGGAGGAAAGCCGGTGCACAAGTCATCATTTCTGCTAGTTCGATCTGCAAAACCAGGTTCTTTTCTATCAAAATTTACAGTTTTTTAGCATAGTATAACAGTAAAAGTAGCAAAATTAGCAAAAAAAGTAGACAAATTCGGAAACGGGGGAGGCAGGACCGCGGGCGCAGACGTCGGGAGCACAGCGTGCGCGTGGGCGCACGGAACAGGGCGACGGCAGGCGCGGGGACGACAGCCTGGGCGAAGGCGCTTGGGAGACGGCGTGGGCGCGCGCTTGCCGGAGGTGGCGCTGGCGCCAGGGAAGAAAGGGGCGCGCGTGTTGTCGGGAAGGCTCGGGGCCGTTTTTGCTGTTTTGTTATATAATTGGTCGTTTTAGTCATTGTATACCTCTATTATGCGTGTTTAAATCAGTTCCTGGATTTGTATGAATTTGTTTTTGACGTTGAACTACTGGGATGCATGTATGACCGGTATTGACTAACCTCGACCGGTCTTATTGACTAACTGTAAAAATATGACTAAATTCTACGGCAAACAACAGATGGCGGGAGGAAAGGGCAAGGGTATGCTTGGTAGGTTCGGTCTGGGTAAGGGTAAGGGTAAGACGATTTCGAGCGAGGCGAGAGTCATCACACCTCGTATGAGCGGCCCTGATGCTGCTGCTGCAGAGAGGAGGCGTGCCAGTACGCTACAGCTTCGTCCAGGAAGCGTAGGGAGGTTGAGTTTCTACGAGCCCGCGAGGATAGGTTGCGGGGCGGAGTATGAGCTGGAGCAGGGGAGGCGGAGGAGGACAAGTATGCGGAGGCGTAGGAGTAGAAGAGGAGCAGGAGGTGGACTAGCTGCATGGTTGTGGATCTCGACTCATTGATCGGCGATGGGACGCTAGTCGTGCGGTTGATAGTCCTGCTTGGCCTACTACTCCACAAGCGGGACCGGAGACGCATGTCATCGGGAGGTTGACGCTGATGACGAGGACGTACATGAGCGGATGCTGAGCATGAGGGCACACGGGTGCGCCGTCGTCGCAGGTCCCCAGTACATGGTCCGGCAGAGGAGGTGGCACAGATGCTTGGTTGCTTGGGCCGACTCCAGTGCCCGGAGGCCCTCACGATACGAGTTGATCCCGAGCTTCGGTGGTCACGTCGCGTTTGACGTGTGGCGAGGAGTGGTATGTTTCCCGTATGGTAATGATTCCATAAAATTTTAGATGTTTAGGAAATGGTTATATAGTGAACTCAATTATAAATATTCAAAGGAGAAGGGATGTCTTAGCTTCAAGGCTAAGACGAAGTATTTGGAGGTGTGGACTTCGAGTACATTGAGGCACCCAGAGTCTCGAGCAGCGGTTGAGGATAGCGGACTGCGCATCTTGCGACATAGCGCATGGTTGTTTGACCCCGCGCTCCTCTTCAGCATTCGTGGAGAGATGGCAACCTGACACGAACTCCTTCACATGCCTTTCGGAGAGATGACTATTACTCTCCGTGATGTCTACCACATTTTGGGAATCCCCATCACTAGCATGGCGATTTCGTACCAGCCCGATGATGGCGCCCGGGTCGGTGTAGCGGCCCCACCATACATTTCTCATCCCCCACTTCCTACTGCTGTTTGGCGTGGCGGACCAGCAGGAGCTGATGGACTGTAGGTTCCTGGAGAAGAGTCAGGTACGTTACCGAGCTCTTCATGATACTTTGGCGGTCCATTGTACTCCACTTCAGGAGGACACAGCTACCTCTGGTATTAGTGGCCCACTCATTGATCATCGACAAGGGCGGGGATCGTGTTATGCCCTCGTCCTACTGGCCCATCCGTGACCCTAGTAGGGTCAACTTGTATGCGTGGGGGACCGGGACACTGGCATACCTGTACCGACAGCTCGGCATCGCTTCCCGAGCGGATACAACGTCAGCTGGCTGGTTGTCTGACGTTGTTTCAGGTGAGAACTGATTGCGAGCTCACGACTTAAGTATTGTAAACTTATTGTTGAGTATCTTGGCTAATGGTTTCGGATGATCACCACAGTGCTGGATCTACGAGTACTTCCCCATGTTCAGGCCGAAGCCGTTTCAGACTGGGATGGTTGCTCCC
>JAIOTZ010000674.1:0-45912 GCA_023374045.1 Limonium bicolor
GCAGCGACTACGAAATGAATTTCAGCAGTCAATCGCTCAAGCTATGGAGATGATGCGATCTGAGAGGATGAGTCAGGAGGTTTCTAGACCGTCAGATCAGGCACAAGCATCAGAGCCCGCAGCAGTGCCTCCCAGTAGTGTTCACTCCATCAACCCATTTCCATATTCATCTCTCAAGGTTAGAACAACATGTTAACTACAAATAAAAAAAAAAAACAAATTATACACTTGTTTATGTGCATCTAAAATCTTTAATTTTGAAATTTAGCAACCGATTGACTGCACATTGTTCCAAGTGATTGGCGTTGATGAAGTTGAAGTAGGGTGGGGAAAACTTTTCAAGTCTTCTGCTGGAGACACCGTGAGGAATGCAGCGCTCCGAGAGTACCATGCCCGGGTGCTTGTTGAAGGTTACGCGCCTGCTTACGCGGATTGTCAGATACCGATGCCCAGTGCAGACATATCCACCCTTCGTCAAGCTGAATCCATGACAGTACAGTGGCCCTGTAGATTGATTAAGCTTGGGGAGCAGCAGGTAACCCCATGAAAAAACTTATTCTTTGACATATCCTAGAGTAGAAACATATACTTATTAAATTAATATATTAGGAACACATTCAATCAAATTCTGATAAGGCAAAAGGAAAGAGAGTTGTTGTTGCACCAGCCAATCCTTCGATGGCATCCGCGACTAGATTTGTGATGAGATCGAATTTATTACAAACCGGCGGTTCTGAATGTCTTACCCCCCAAGCTGAAACTGTTGCACTCCACACTATTGATGATGCCGCCAGCAAGAGATTCGGTTACAATGGAACCAAGACCGGATCTTTTTTACTATGCAGGTAATCAGAGTTTTGAAATCTATCTTACTGATTTTGTGGAGTTGTTCACGAAAGGATTGGTTGAGTGCGTCGATTCTCAAATCGGCTTGCATGTGAGTAATTAGCATACCTTGTACACATTTTACTCTGTATATTTGAAAATTAAATTCATAATATTGGTTTCTTTATATTGTGCAGGTTTATTGATGACAAGGCGGTCCAAGTACATGAGAATAGTAGTTTTGGGTTCTTATGCCCTGACTACTGTTCTGAAGCTAATATGGGATCTGACCCCCAAGCTTTGGTCCAGTACTTGTCGACTGTGATACATGCGTGTGCAGTTGCTGATAAATCTTACATAATGCTGCCTCTTCATCAAGGGTAAGAATTTTATCTAATGCTAAGTTAGTTTAAAAATTATGATTTGTATTATGTAATTGATTGAATTAAGTTCTGCTTGTATTGTAATCTATGAACAGCCGACACTGGTCTTTGCTCGTTCTATGTCTAAAAAGCCCAAGAGTCCTGCAGCTTGACTCAGCATCTCGGCATCCCAAGAGGCCACTTATATATAACATGTTGATGAGGTGATGAATTTACTTAACTTGATTAATTATCAATTTTAGTTATTTCTTAATCATCCGGTTGATAACTTTTACTTTATCTGTGCGTATGAATTCTAGTGCCTTTGTATCTGTACTAACGCATATCCGGGGAGAGAGAGTTAAGAAGATTCCGTGGAATGTAGTCAAGGTATTTTTGTAGTCCTTATTCAAATTTTGCAATATGTTCATTAGTTTTAAAATAGGAACAGTATTATAATTTATGTGTTAAATCGATTTTGAATATGTACGTATATACATGTGCAGTGTCCACAGCAGCCGGGAGGTTCGGAATGTGGCTACTATGTCATTCGGTTATGAGTGACTGACTTGATAGCGGGACCGAGACTCTTGCCAGAGAAGTCTCTAGACAAGGTAAGTAGCATTCTCGAAATATTTTGGTTTTGTAGATAATTTTTAACATTGATTCTTAAAACTCAAAGTATTATTAGCAACTAATCATATTTCTTTTTGTGTTAATTTCATGGCTTTTGAAGAGTTGGTAGACGGTTACAACGAAGGACATATAACCGAGGTGCTCGAAGAATGGGCAGAATTCATGAGCATTAATGTAGGTTGTTTTTAGGTTTTGGTTAGGTAGGATTGAGTAGGATGATTTTGAAATTCTCATGAAACAATTGTGGTTTCTGTAAATTTTTGTTGATGTTTGATTTATTTGCTAAAATTTGTAAATGTAAGTGGATTATTGCACGTAGATAGGTGTGGGGCTATGAAATGGTTGAAATGGTTGATCTAATGCCCCACTGTGGTGGCATTGTTAATTGCTATATCTTAACAGGTTTGATTGATTTTGGGTGTGTGTGGTAGAATTGTAGGGTGGAATGGAAAAAAAACCTATTGCAGCGGTTCTTAGTAAGAACCGCTGCAATAGGCCCGTCAATATTTTCTGAAGAGACCCTATCGCAGCGGTTCCTTCAACAACCGCTGCGATAGGTTGTTTTTTTTTTAAAAAAAAGGTCTACTGCAGCGGTTCTTTTAACAACCGCTGCGGTAGAGTACCTACTGCAGCGGTTGTAGAACCGTTACGGTAGGTACCTATCGCAGCGGTTGTTAAAAGAACGCTGCGTTAGAGTACCTACCGCGGCGGCACCCATCGCAGCGGTTTTCAACCGCTGCCATAGGTACCAAACAACCGCTGCGGTAGGGTCTTTTTCTACTAGTGGAGTACTTGGGAAAGGGAATCCTATTACCTATTGGGAGGTAAGAAATCAAGTAAAAGGGATTTGGGGGTAATTTCATTCTCTTTCCCTTTTAAAAATGAGAAACTGCATAAATAAACAACAAGAAGTAAAATCATTCCGATTCCCTTGCATGATTACCCAAAAAAATGCTTCCCCAAACCTTAATAATGTTGTGTAACAAATTAATTGATGGGTAAGTGGAAGTTTATGATCTTTGGCTATAAAATGGTCAATAGCCGTGTAAAGTGTGCATCTCAAACATATCAAAGGTAAACTCATGATATAGGCGGATCGACCTAAGTACTATTGTAATCCTTGAAAGCTTGGTGAAATCCTTGTTCTTCCTTTTCCATTGACATAGACTATTTATACCCGAATCACATTATGTAATGATCTCAAAACCACCATAGTTCTGAGACCGTCACACGCCATGCAGTTATTACCTAAGATACACAAGACTACATTCACGATACTTAAGACAAATACAAATACTTATATATTGCATGATCAGAGTTTACAAACCGTTTGTACATCTTACAAAGCGGAAGCCAACAACTTACAAAGCAGGAGCAACTAAATAAAAATGTGCCCAAAATACAGTAGGGCCACAAGGCCGGCAATTCAACAACAAAGTCTGAACTCAAACTAAAGCAAAGATCTTCAGTCAAATGCTAAGACCTGTAGATCAGACGAAAATAGAGATGAGCAACCACATCTCAGCAGGTGATAAATGTCAACACCTAAGCATGCTCCAAACAATTACAAAACATATATATACATATATACTTTAGCAAAGCAGATCAAAACCAAAGCAGAAGACTTTCAAAACAAACAGAAGTCAAAACATAGCTGAGCTAAATGGAATTCAAATAGATAGCTAAACAACAAAGCATTACAGGAAACAGAAGTCTTTCAGAAAATAGAAGTCAGATGATCAGAAGTAGAAATAGAGCAAAGTAAAAAACCATGATCACATTGTTCACAAAACAAAACATTCTCAAAACAGAGTGGAGATCGAACAAAGTGGTTCACAACAATCACTTCACAAACAGAATCGGAACCCTAGTTCATAGCACTCACATACAAAAGGGTGAATGCCCTATGGATCAAATGATCCCACAACAGAAAGGATAGAGATCCTTGTCGGCCCTGTCGGTACCTAATCATCCCAGGATGACCCGAAGAACAGAAAACAGAAGGACGTCCTACGCAGCATGCTACGGGTTAACTCAACCAGTCAACCACGGCTCATAAGGCTTACTAACTAGGTCCCAAAACAGAGGTTAAAGGAAGAGAGAAGAATGAGAGGGAGAAGACTAAAGGAAGAGAGAAGAAAATCACCTAGAAGAATAAGTGCCAATTGTACTAGTACCTCCGACCTATATTGACCTTCTTGTTGGGTTTTTGACACGTCTTTCCACTTCAATATTAAACATATAAAATATAATAATTTTATAAAACAAATTTCTACAACATATAGTTTTTCACATGAAAAATCCATTGTAAAAATTAGATTTGTAAAAATATGTTATCTTACATGTTAAAGATTGAAGCCAAACGACATGTCTAAATAGTAAATGAGAAGGTCAAATAAGGACCGAGGGTGAATGTTTCAAAATTATATAATACATATATATATATACAAATGTATATATACTATTTTTAATACACCACTCAAGAGTTACAATTTGTACAAAAAGTTAAGTCTTGCTGCAAGGAGTAGAGTGATTCATCCCTAATCGTGGGACTGAGTATCTATAAACCTTTGCTGTAGGAGTCTTGGCCAATATATTCGTGAGTTGATGAGTGATAGGGACATTCCACAAGATGAGACCTTCTTGCAACTCTTTATGATCAAAACTGCAATCAAACGTCATATTTTTGGTCGAGCAGGCTTATGTGACAGACACTGATTTTTCATCCACGACGGAAACAATCATAACCATCTATTTCTTTTCTTTTTTTTTAAATCTACACCATTCAATTTTCTTTTCTTATTTCACCGTACCATCCATTGAGAACTGTTTTTCCTTTTTTTTTGCCTTTTATTTTGTTTTACAAAATGACATATGTGTCATCTTAGTCATTTTCTTAACGATTCATTTTTTAATTTTAATTGTTCAAAAACTGATTGTTTAATTAAAATTTTATTAGTGTCTATTGTTATAAGTTACGTGTTTGTATATTTTATTATAATTTTAAGTTAGCAAATAATTTGGATAAATTATATTATTCAATTGTTTCTTTTCTGCATCTCACATTATACAACCTTTATAAATCAATGGTTTAGCATATATATGTTTGTATTTTTGTAAATTTATTAGAATAAAATTCAAAAATTACAAATAAACAGTTTAGCATACAATTTTTGTAAGAACCTAAACCCTCAATTACAAATCTTAAATAATCACTTGATGTTCTAACTCTTCAACAGTGTTTTTTAGAGTCTGTGGTGTAGGGTAATCAATTTTTAACTTGATCTATACTTTATAATGTCGTCGCTAACTCGGTAGATGGGGATTTTGTGACGGATAGGGAATCTCCATCAATTTGACGGATAGAGTGTCAACCATTGATTTTGAAACTAAAAATATAAAAAGATATGGATGGCTGAGATTAAAAAGGACGAGGAGGCTTTGGTGACGGAAATGATTGCCATTCTTTTTTTTTATTGTTTTTCTAAATTGAATTTGAATCATTAAACTATAACATACAGGCGTGTATCATCCCTTTTGATAGTGTGATCTCTGGAATACAGCAAAAAAAAAAGTATGGGCATTGAGTATATTTATATTAGAGGATAATAATAATGTATAAATATAAAAATATGATTAGTAATTAAGGAATATATGTTTATTAATTGTAAAACTTTAAATCACTAAATTAAATATGAAGTTGTTGGCTAAATCCTAAAAATCTAAAAATTAATTATAAATTATAATATAATATTAAATTCAAATATGAAGGAAACTCTAAAAAGTATATAATTTAAGTTGAACCTTACACCTTAAAATTTAACAATTTAATTAAAATTATACTAGAATAAATAATAAATTAAAATAAATTAGAAATAACCCATAAAACTTAAGTAAAATAATATGAAGAGATTCATACCATGAATAAACTAAAAACCATAAACCATTTAAATACTTGTAAATCTATGTACTAAATAACCATAATTATTCTAATAAAATTAGGCTCACATACACTTTATATTGTCTCAACTAACTCGACAGTTTTTTAGGGTTAGTGGTTTAGGGTTTAGGGTCGTTAGACCCTAAACGCTCCACTACATACCATAAAAATGCCTTCGACGTTTTTAGCATTCCTAGGGTGGTTTTTAGGGTGTTTGTGGTAGGGTAATCTTTTTGGCATTAGTTCTACGTTTTATGTTGTCGTCACTGACTCGACAGTTTTTTAGGGTTTGTGGCCTAAACCCTGTACTACAAACCCTAAAAATACCTTCGACGTTTTAAGCTATCCTAGGGTGGTTTTTTGGGTGTTTGGGAGGGGTAGGGTAATCTTTTTGGCATTAGTTCTACACTTTATATTGTCGTCACTAACTCGACAGTTTTTTAGGGTTTGTGGTAACGACCCTAAACCCTACACTACAAACCATAAAAATGTCTTCGACGTTTTTAGCTATCCTATGGTGGTTTTTTGGTTGTTTGGGGAGGGGGGTAGGGTAATCTTTTTGGCATTAGTTCTTATATTGTTGTCACTAACTCGATAGATTTCCGCACCACAATTATAAATAACGTTTCCAATATTTTACATAAAGGTATCCACAAATTCAAATAAATGTTTCCACATGTTCATTTAAACGTTTCCACGTTTCTACAATTCCATGATTATCTATAATGTTTCCACGGAGTACATATAAACATTTCCACTACATGATTATTATAAACATTTTTATAATTATATATGATGTTTCCATGGCACAAGTATATAATGTTTCCACCGTTATACATAAAGGAGTCCACGAGTTCGGATAATGTTTCCACTTTTTATTTAAACGTTTCCACCTTTTTATTTAAATATTTCCACATTGTTATATATACGTTTCCACATTTTTATTTAAACGTTTCCCTGTTTCTACGATTCCATGATTATATATAACGTTTCCATGGCATGATTACTTATAAATATTTCAATAATTATATTGATTGTTTCCATGCTACAATACGATTCCACGATTTATATATAAATGTTTACACACCATGATTACATATATACGTTTACCCAATTATATATTATATGCCACAATTAAATATAACGTTTCTACGACACATTTCCACGCCACTATCAAGTATAACGTTTCCACCGTTATGCATAAACGTATCCACAAGTTTATAAACGTTTCCACAAATTGTTTATAAACGTTTCCATATTTTTTATAAACGTTTCCACAAATTTTTTATAACGTTTCCATGTTTTTATATAAACGTTTCCACGTTTCTATGATTTCATTATTATATATAAACGTTTCCACCTCATGATTATACATAACATTTCCAACGTTATATAATAAACTGAATTGTTGGAGTCAACTTTACGTAATTATTAACATTTGATTTTTATATGCACTACACGATAACTTATAACATGAAGATTAAAAATTAGCCGGCAATATTTTTAAAAATATTATACATCAATTTTTTAATTTGTAAAATAATGGAAATGATATTCGAATGTTTTTTCATTTTGTACTGTTTGAAATTGTGTTTAGAGCCCAGCACTAAACCATCCACCATAAACCCTAAATATATAATTAACCTTAAGCTTTTACGTATCCATGATAACTTATAAACGTTTACACGATTATATATAAACGTTTCCATGATTATATATATTAATGTTTACACGATTGTATATAAATATGTTTCTCACGCCATGATTATATGTAAAACGTTTCCATGCCACGATTATAATAAACATTTCCACGATTATGTATAAATATTTCCATGATTGTATATAAATGTTTCCACACTACGATTATATATAAACGTTTCCTCGATTATATATAAACGTTTCCATGATTATATATAAAACATTTCCACGGTTATAATAAACGTTTCCACAATTATATATAAATGTATCCACCACAATTATATATAAACATTTCCTCGATTATATATTAAACGTTTCCATGATTATATATAAAACATTTCCACGATTATATATAAAAGTTTCCACAATTATATAAAAATGTATTCACCACGATTATATATGAACGTTTCCATAATTATATATAAACTTTTCATTTGGCCATTCTTGTCGATTCATTGTGTATAAGAATATTATCTTACAATTTTATAGTTTACAAAGTTTGACTGATTGATGAACGTGAAGCCTATAAACGTTTGGAAACAATAAGCTGAGTTGTTGGAGTCGATTTTACGTAGTCATTTAACCTTGATTTGTACGTATCCACGATAATTTATAAACGTTCCACTGATGATTAGAAACATGTAAACAACCTTCTATAATTATGTCCATGACTATTATAGAAAGATGACAATAATTGTTATATATCTTTTTCTTTGACCATTCTTATTTAATCATGGTGTATAAGAATATTTTTTGGTATTTATCAGTTTATGGAGGTTGACTGATTGATAAACCGAAAGACAATAAACATTTGGAAACGACACACTGAGTTGTTAAATTCAATTTTACGCATTCATTAACATTGGTTTTTACATATATCCACGATTGCTATTTAACGTTTTGATTATTATTAATAACATTTTATTAGCATTTTTTCATTTTACAAAGCTTGATTGATTGAAAACCATAAGGTTATAAACGTTAAAAATGATAAACGGAGTTGATGGTTTTATGTATTTATTAAACCTTTGGCTTTATGTATGTACAATAACATATAACTTGAAAGCTCATATTTGTACGTTCAATATTTTTTTTAAAATCATTATATGCCACTTATTTAATTTAGAAAAAATATAATTAACTAAGTGTTTTGTAGATTATCAATTTGTTCAAAAAATTCCTATTTGTGTACAAAATTTGTTCTTAAAAAACACACATGTAATTAAAATAATATTTATAAGATTATATATATGACAACAAATTCTTAAAAATTAATTACATATTTATGTATGTAAATTACAATAAACTAACTGGATATATTGTAAAATGATCTAACTATAAAAATAAACCACTTTCGGATGTTTTAAATGATGTACAAAACAATAATTATATATTAAGATGTAAAATATAAAAAAAGTGATAAAATAAACAGCTTAAAAATTAATAAAACTATTGTCGGAAGTATATATCAGTATGTATATGCACTCATTAGTACATTACTACAGATCACAAAAGTTGGATTGAGCGCTCAGGCTCTCTCCTAGTCGCTTCCATGAGAGACGGAAATTAGCTTTCCGTCACAAAATCCACCCCATGTTTGGTACGGGCGCAGATTTGCTGACGGAAAGGATATTTCCGTCTGTAACACCCCCAAACACTGGTCTAGGAGTTAGGGGTATTACACGCCGCGTATTATTACATAATGACGCAAGGCTCTAATAAATGAACTTAAACAAACATCAAATAAGGCCCAAAACGAATACTCGCACAAAGCATATTCAAAATGATGTCGTAACATCCCAGAATTTATTACAAAATGAAACACCCCTAACAATTAAAACACTGGAAATCGTGAATATGGGTGGTATGTACAATAAACCGGTCACCGTAATATAACCACGGTATAACCTATAACCTACGATACTGAGGGACATACATATGTCCGTGAATATAAACGAGTCACAATGTAACACGCATGTGTGCTCAGCGGTTTTTGATATTAACCGACACAATTGAGCAAATTAAATTACACCGCGCTAGGACTTTTGTGCATGAAACTGGTATAGCACATTATGTGAACTAAAATAGATCGCGTACTTGTGTTATATAACTACCGTACAAATAACTTGTGCTACGAGCACATAGCATACGAAACACGTGATTGGATACAAACATGTACATGTAACATTATAACCTAAGGACGGATACTTCCCAAGTTATATTCCATGGCATAGGTAATAACCCAACTACCAATGTGCTACCGAACTCAATTAGCAAACTTCAATAAAATCAGTCTCACTCCTGAAACATCCCAGAGTTTCGCAAGTTTCCATTAAATGGAAACAAATTGTCGCTCAACCCTTGTAATATACGAATTTGAACAGCAGAATTTCATTGGTTTCCCCATCTTCCCTACATACTACTAGTCTACTACTCTTCTTCCCCTCTCGTTTTTGGTGAGCCCGATTAAATAAACTACGAACCCATTCCCATACCCACTCAACATGGGGTGGATTTCTTTCTCGCGGGAGTTCTTTCTCGCGGGCGTCTGTAACTCAAAGCAACATAACTCAAAGCAACTGACCACTCAATTCTTCCCTTTTTCCCACGCAAATTATCTTGGCTGTCTTTCCAACGAAGGTCCCCTTTTTTGCCCTCTCGCATGCGTGAGTTCCCAACTCTGAGCCAAACAAGCTTGCGTTCTTTTTTTTCTTCTTTCTTTCTTCCTGTTGTTTCCGAAATGAGCGCAAGCCAGAACAAGATCTTTGGATTTTCCCTCAACTGCGGTCGCATGGTGAGACTCTCCTTCCCCAGAAGTTGCTCTTCAGAACAACGAGGTAAATCGGTATCAACTTTTCTCCTCCATCCCGTTATTTTCCTGTCCGAGAACTTTCACATCCTAACTTCTGTTCTCCTTCTGTTCTGTTTCGCCCGAAGTTTTACTCTGTCCCTCTAATCTTCTACATATCGCACGCGAGAGAAACTTGCATGCAACGCTTTGGAAATACCCATGTGAGATGTGTCGACGATCTTCAAGAAAATCCCCTCCCGGCGCAAGGTAAATACTGTTAGACTTATAAGCCCGTGTATTTATGTACCTATATTATCTTATTATAGCCGTTAGACATTATCTCTATAAATACTCTACTCCCTTTACATTGTAATGCGACACATCATATTATTCAATAAAGGCATATTCTTTTTCGGTACTCTGATCTTCTCAAATACTCCGGGTTGCATTCCTCTTCTGTTGATTTTCTTTGTTCTGTTTTCTACCCGAGAATCCTTGCTCCAGCCCTGCTAACTTTCTGCATTTGGCAAGCATGAACCTTGCATGCAACCCTACTGATGAGATCTCTTGGAGTTCTGGAACGAAAATCCACTTCCCTTCACAGCTCGCAAAGAAGTAAACAATTCTCGCTATTTGAACCAAGGTAAAACACTAAACTTTAGCTCCTGTTATTCTCTTCGTTCCTCACTAGAACAGATGGGTTATAAGATGCTAATCCAACCATATTTCGTACCCTGTTGCATGGCCAAAGAGAGCCTTGGAACATCCACCAAATCGCGCAGAAACTACACGGGGGATTCAAGAGGAAACATTCCCTAACTCAAGGACTGAAAGCTGTCCAATGAAAACCGAAGAAAACAGCCAAGGAATCCAGCGAAAAAAAAACCCAAGGTTGTAACCTAATCCCATACCTAAGCTGTGCTTAATCTTGCGTATAACTTTGTGTGAGCTTATCTTTATAAATCTGGCAGCGTTGAGCTGGAAAGGAAATCTGAGTGTGGTGTTGTTAATGCGCTGATGAACTGATGGTCTAAACAACGCATTTAAATGGTTAAAACTATGCCTGTTGTTGATGGTCTAAACAACGCATTTAAATGGTTAAAACTACGCCTGTTGTTGTGTTAAATTATGTGCGAAGTTATTTGGTAAATCTGGTAACCATAAGCTGGAAAATGCCATCGGTCGTGAGATTAGTGCTCTGGCAAGAATGGTGGTTAAATGCCTAGTGAAGAAGTGATAAACCGTACCACAAACGGCTAGGAAAGGAAAGCCTGGTTACTAACGGGTGTAAGGGTGTTTTTCAAGAGGGGAAATCCTATCAGATAAGGTTGAGGATTATTTGTTCGGGTTCTGAAAATTTTGAGTGCGTATGACCTGTAACTGATGGTAAGGGAATGGTGAACTGATGTCATAGGATAACCAAGATAAATGCAAAATACTAGGCGCTGAAAGCTTGGCTAACCAATGCTGGAAACTCGGGTAAATTAGTTCTGAAAAACTATTCACACTCCCACTGGTGATATACTTGAACATACTCCCTTCTCTGTTGTTATGTCTAAAATCTGCAACTAATATCATAGTGTAACAGCTCTGTATGACAAGATTTAATTGAGTTAACAGCGTTGATTTCGAGTTACTTATAAGTTCAACATCTTCTTAATACATTTGGGGGACTGGGAATCAGAGTGAGAAACAGAAAAGAAACATAGAAGTGAAGATACTAGTGTTATGTTGCTATTTTATTTCGTTGTTATCAGTTTCAGCACAACTGAAATTTTCAGATAGGTCAAGAGTGTTGGGGTGGTTTAATGAAGAACTTGAAGCCTAACCAAACCACATAACTCAAGCTGTAAACTCTTTGGGAAAGATTACCAGAAAGATTTATAACCTAAAAGAAGGACTGAAGAGGAGACACATGTTTAAGTTTTCAGTTTTGTTTCTGTTTTCCTTCCAGTTAGCATTTAGACCTTGTTTTTCTGTGGCTTTAACCGTGTTGTTTTGGGTTTCTGTTTGGGATTTAAAATCTTGATGAAAACACACCAACTACTTATGAGTAAGCTAACAGGTTAAGTGGGCAGGAGAATTCTGTATAAACCACCTAATGAGACGGAAGCAGAAATGAACCTCAATACTGCAACTTTTCATTTCTGCACAATCAGATTTCCGAGATAATTTGAAGGTAGTATTAGTTCAATAATAAATCTGGAAGCTTGCTAATACACTAGGCAGATTGTAAGTAATTGGGAACGCCAGGGAAAACAAATTAACACAGTAGGAAGAGTAATAGCGGAACTAGAATTGAGAAACGTAAATTAACCTCAGCTCCTCAGTTTCAGGTTCAGGATAATGAAGTTCAGAAGCATTAGCAAAGCTGTTTTGGGTTTTGCTTAGGGTTAAAATTATTGATAAGACACCTAACTACATGTGTAAACAATGAGGGAGAAGTTGGAAATCAGATTGATGAATAAAGAGCAAATAGAAGTGATGACACCTGATAAGTGTGAAATATATAGACTTTTAAGGGTTCAATTACCTTATAATTTGCAGTATTTTAAGTAATATTTCTCACTTATCTTACGATTTTCCTAGATTTATGTTTTGATATGAATTGATATATTTTATGTGTTAAATGTAGGAAAAAGTGTTGGAATCAAACAGTTTATTTCACAAGCTTTCCAACGCAACAAACGGTGAGTAAAACGGATTTATAACGAAGAATGTGGAGTCGGTTGAAGATTGGAGGAAAATAGAAAACAGATTGATTCTGTCCACGACTGTGTCCGCATGAAGACAGCAGCTGCGTCCGCATGAAGAGGCGCGGACACGAGGGCGGACAGAGGCGCGGACAGAGGCGAAGACACGGACATCACCTGTGTCCGCATGAACTGGGGCGGACAGGGGCGCGGACACATGAACTTAGGCGGACCAGCGCATGAAGACATACATGTCCGCATAGAATTGGGCGGACATCAGCGCGGACAAGTGGAGGACAGCATCGCGAGAATATGATACGTCCGCATAATAACAGGCGGACACACAGGCGGACACACAGGCGGACGCATGTAAATTCCCAGATCCACGCGACAGTTTACCTTCTTCCTTTGCGGCGCCGCAGTCGAACTGCTCCTTCATTAATACCAGACGGCGCCTACCTTAATTCACTCACGCGTGACGCCGGCTCTGTCTGCAATCAATTATTGTTGCGAATTAAATCTCTGACTGCAATTTTCACGGATCTGCTCACCAACTCCACCGCCATCTTGACTCACCAACTGCACCGTCCCTGACTTCTCCGTTGTCTGCTTCTCATTTCCTCAGCCTATATAAACCCACACTCTGGTTGCTAAAAAATCATCGATCGACCCAATCATCTGCCATACTCCCTCTCCCACGATCGTGCTCCATTCACTTCATTCCCTCTATCAGAAATCATCACCCATCCACTCCATTAAATTCCCATGTAACACATACATCCCACTTTTCATTTTATTTCCTGTTACATACCAGCTTTACATGAATAAAGTTAGCAGTCGGGACAACGCAAGACGAAGTTGAAGCAAGGAACCGGAGTGAACTTCTAAACTGGAGTTAACTCTTACCCTTACTTTAATTTATTTAATGCATTCCTTCTCTGTTATCGTTGTTTTTGTAACGATGAGCGAGTAAGTATTTTAGCTTCCCGGGTTGGGAAGCGAACCTATTTCTTGAATTCTGCTATGTGATTCTTCAGATAAATTTTGTTAACTGCAACAGTTCAATTCCTGTCCTTCAATGTTTTAATTATTTGGCCAGTAATTAGAACAACCCTTGTAGTTATCTTATTAAAATGCGAGAGCTGAGATAGATAACGAGACGAAGGAAGTTGAACCTAATTAAAGCTAGAAGCGTGATCCCGCCTCTAGGTTAATTAGACTCCAATAGAAACTGCTCTTTATGCAATTAATTGTGTCCGGCCTAGAGCATTAGTCTGCTGCTAGATCTAACAATTGGTTAGGATTCATTATACTTAGTCGTTAATGAATTAATTAAAGTTTCTGAGTTATTGCAGTAAAATCAAAGGAAGAATTTAATAACAGATATAAAGGGAATAGGTAAGCAAACAACCCGGGGTGCGCTTTTCTATTTATCACATTCACCACTCTTTAAATTCCTCTTTGTTTATTTACCTTTTAAATTGTTCTATTTCTCCTTGCAGTTTAGTTTCTTTTTAATCAATCATTCAAAACCGAAAAAGTGATATTTCTTGTTTTCTTTAGTTTAACTTAATTTCCCAGTTAATCAAATATTTGTCAATTAATTATACGAGGTCCCTGAGATCGACAACCCCATTTAATCACTATACCCGCAAAACGATAGGTACACTGCCTATGTGGTAGAAGTAGTCACATATTTCTCCATCAACACCCATCTTGGTGTTGCAGCTTTCTACATATAATACCGGGTCTGTATAACAAACTTTAGGAGGAGTTAATCGTGCTGTTTGGGCTGATTTTGAGTTTAAACCCTTGCTAAGACACTTAACTAAGGGAGTAAATCGTTTGGGGGAAACTGGAGGTCAGACTAATAAACTAAAAGAGAGATTAGTAAGGAAGCACACAGATTGGGGGTTGCCAGTTGTTGCTTCAGTATAACCGATTTTCAGCAGGGGTGTAAGGGTGGAATTAGCTTGATGACAAGTCTAAACCATTACTAAAGTGTATAACTGAATCTGTCCACACGTTGGAGGAGTAGAAACCTATTTAGTGCCATAAGAATGAGATCAGACGGGAAAGTACACAACAACTAGTATTACAAAAAAAAAAATCTACAATTTGTGATCTCTGTATAAGCAGCTTCAGAAGTGTGATGGGAACTGTATTAGCATAATAATGAACCTAGGAGAGGATTAGGGGACTAAGGAATAATGTCATAAAATGTCTAAACGAAGTAATAGAGTAAAACCAGGTTAACCGTTAAACTTGGGGGATAGAAATCCTACCATGTTAGGGCAGAGGGACCGGTGAGGTAATCTGAAAAATCTGGATAGGAATGACTTAGAAAATGTCCCAGCATACTTCGAAAGTTTTGGGGTCAAGTACACCTGCGAAATTTCTCATTAGGGGCTGGTCTTGTAAATAGATGAGCTTAGAAATAATAGTAAGGTCTAGGAACTAAACGTGGAGGAATAACTAAAGAATGGGGTAAGTATAGTCTTAAGATTTAAAGTAGGTTAGCAAACAAGCGGAAACAAATCAACCCGCCCTTGAGGAGAGTATAGGGCTAGTTAAAAAGGATTAGAACACTCCGGGGTCAAATGCTAAACAAAGAAAAATGGATTTGGAAATTAAGACAAACTAAGGGGAGAAACAAGCTGAAATGCTAGGTACTTGTAAATGCCCGAGGGGTTGTAGGATAAACAAGAAAGATAACTAGTGGTTGTAAACTTAGAAATATGACAAGTCATGGAGGATCGAATGGTAAATGAGTATGACCTAAACCACCCCGCAAGCTTTAAACTGGGGGAAACTCTGAATTATCCAACATGGCACTACCTGGCCTGAGTCGGTGAGTCTGAATCAAACTAATGCAGTAGGACTAATAATGTCACTTAAACCGTATATGGCTAGAGTAAATGTTATAAAAAGTTTACGAGTATCAACGTGTGATCAACCAAACTAACCCACTCAATCATGTAACAATTATAGGAGTGTGTCACACGAGCGGTGAGGAATTGTAGCGCTGGTATACACGTCGACCGATATGAGGTATGGACATGTGTGGTTCGTATGTTGCCGTGTTACACGGCTTGTGTGCTGTGTGCTTTGTTTGACAATGACCATAAGATTAAAGCATGGAATTGGATTGCTTGTTGTGATTGCTTATATGCTTGAGATATATCATTGCTGTATATTACTTGCGCGCACACAGTAGTTTAGTCCCTTTCTCGTCTATGGAGCTTTGAGATGAAACTTGACGAACTACGTAAACAAATCAAAAGAACTACACAATGAGAAAACTCCTCTCTAACTATAGAGGACTCATAAGGACACCCACTATGGTGTCAAGATATTTATGATAAGTGAATGCCCTATTGAGGACTACGATCGACCCCCACAATGGTGTCGAGCTGACAAAAATAATAATGATAAATATATATATATAATAAGTAAGTACCAGCTGATGGATCATATGGATAATCCGGGAAGAAGAATTCTCGGGCCGCGCGGTTTGGACGCTCGGGAGTTGGTATCTGCATCAGATCCTTCGACCGACTATGGTTATTATTGTGGAGCGCTTCCTGGGGTCGAGAGATGACCCCTCTGTCTCGACGTACGACGCCGGGACTGGAGGATTAGCGAGCACACCCTGGGGTCTAGAGATGACCCCTCTTTCTCGACATATGACGTCGGGAATGAAGGAGTGGCTATGGAGAAGACGTTCTCCAAATTGTGGTGATAAGAGAATTCACAAATAATCCTTAAAGAAACAAGGAATGATTAGCACCTACATAATAAAGATTCGGGATCTAGTCTATATCCCCTGACTTGGTGCCAGAGAATAGAGGAAAACATGTGTAACGAGATCAAGCAAATAAGAAAATTCACAAATGTGATTCTTTAAGAAACAAGAGCTGAATAGCACCTACATAATAAAGTCTCGGGGTCTAACCTATATCCCTTGACTCGGTGCAAGAAAATGAAGGTAAACTTGTGTAATGAGAACAAGAAAACAATACGTAATCTCTTGAATGATCCCATAGGGAGGATCACCGGTATAATGTACCTACGCACGCATCCTATAGGTTACTTGATTGTTGCTGCTACATTGGCAGCTTATTGTGCTGAGTTACGTGCTTGCAAGTTGTGCTTGGTTGCTTCTTGATATTGCTATGCTACTTGCAAGATGTGCTTGGTTGCTTACTGATATTGCTATGCTACCGATGAGTGTGTATGATATCATGGTGTGCTGATGTGTGATTTACTGCTTTATCATAGCATGTGAAATTGACTTAATAATATTCGACCAATTAGTCGTGTGGCCCGGTAACATACGGGCTTCACACGTTCATACTCAGCGTAGTTGCTGAGTCCTTTACACCCAATTTTTTTCAGGTATTGTGCCAGACGGTAACGGAGCGTAGGCGGGATGGCTACCATGGGGGTAGTCCATCGGGGCATGACTTTTAAGGTTGTAGTGGCATGTGTAATACAGAGGTTGTTATAAAGCCCGAGATGTAACTCTTAGTCTATGATTTGGAAATTTTGTTGTAGACACTCGGAACTTGGGAATTATACTATATATCGTATATGAATTTTGGTGAGGGCTGTTTCGAGTCATTCAGACTGTAACTTGAAGTTAGTAATGAGGACTGTCAACCACGTGGGTGGTTGGCGTCTGTAGCACCCGAATAAAGTTCGAAACCGCTGCATAGACTTCTCCTGGTAACGTTAGGCGCGTTGTTTAATTGTTGGATGTGATTCGGGGGTGTTACACAAAACCCACTGAATGAATATCAAAAGCGGAAGCTAACTGAAGAGGCCCGAAGGCTACATGTCAAAATACTATGTCTCAAAAGGAATCGAAACAACAAAACAAACTAAACTCCAGAGCTGAGCAAAGTGACCCTCGCTGATCAATCTGCAATGTTAGATAAAGTAGGGGAATGAGGAAACAACTATGCCCAGTAGATGACCAACTTCATCAACCAGCATGCTCAAAACATTTTACAGAATATAGACAAATCAGAAGGAGTCAAAGGAATCCATAAACATGTCAGAAAACAGAAGCAGAAGTCCATACAACGAAGGACTAAACAGAGTCAGAATCAGACAGAATCAGAAAACAGAGCGGGACACTAGTTGATCACAGCATACAGACAGAACGAGCAACCAGCTCGTGAACAGAACGAGGAAACCTCACTCGTAAACAGAACAGGTGGAACACCTGTGAACAGAACGGGGAACATCACCCGTGAGCAAAAGGATATCCTACATAGCGCGCTACGAGACAGCGAGACCAGCCATCCAAAGGTTCAGACACAGAGATAACTAGGTCCCAAAACAGAAGCTTAAAACGATTAAGCAAATGTGCACCAAAGGCACCAGAAAACACTTAGATAGCTTGGAAATCAAATGGGGAGTCCAACCCCGCAAACGGAAGTCAAAACGGAGCTCAAACGAGCAAGTTATGGTTAAAACAGTAGCTCGTCCGAACTTGTGTCCGGACGTCAATGTTCGGACACAGGTCGAACCTTAAAACAGAGGCAGAGACAGAGGTGTCCGAACATCAAAGGTCGGACGGATGTTCGGACGCTTTTCGGAAATCAGTACGCGCAAAGTCCGAACTTGTGTCCGGACATCTATGTTCGGACACAAGTCGAAGCAAAGTCAGAGAATGCAGAAGGCTGTGTCCGAACTTCAAAGCTCGGACGGAAGTTCGGACACAGCGAAAACTCCAGAAGATTTAAAGCGCAACGGTGCATGTCCGAACGTCAAAGCTCGGACAGACCAAAATGTGCAGTTTCTAGGAACGAATTCACAGCAAAATAGAGGTTTAAACACAACAAAACAGAAGTAGTGCATGGAAAACAACCTTGGGGGTTTGTAGTTGAAATACCCCAAACCTTGGTATGTTGTTTAAACATTAAATAACAAATTATTAAGACTAAAAAGAGTCTTAGAAACACTAATAAACAATTTAATAAATAGTAAATACAATAAATTGTCTAAAAGGCAATAAAGGGCGAAAATGCTCTAAGCTTGGAATAACCTTGGTTAAGACTTAATAAACTTACCAAGACCTTATATGTATATTAATGAGCCTATTAAATCAATTACCAAAGAAAACCGAGCTTGAAAACAAGTTAAAACACAAAATGTGCTTAAAGGAGTCATAAAGCACGTTTTTGAAAAATTGTCTTGTAAATGAGTTTTGAATGGCTAAATGTCCATCATTACTCTTTAATTAATATGTGTACTATTTAGTATCACATTTGGAAGTTTAAATTAATGGGGAAGTAAGAATTGCGTTTCTACGTGTCTTGTTTTAGTAAATAGTAACTAAAATAAGCTAGTTTGTAACATATATTAACATGTGTAATTTAATTGAGCAATAAAGACTACATAACCCCTTATATTTAAATGGGGGCCGGTCTTGCATATGGTGAAACGTCACCTTGCTAGCTGGTTGAACGATCAGTGAGCAAATAAGTGAGTAGTGAAAAGCACTATTTGCTTTATGTATTAAATATCTTCAAAAGCAACAACAATCAGTGAATTCTTCTCATTCTCTTCATTCTTCATTTGCTGTTGCTTTCTCACGTAGCTATCTTCTTCCTTTCTCTCTTTCACGTAATATAACACCAGCAACATATTCCAACTTCAAATCCTTGTAACTTCTTGCTCACTTGTCCAAATCTAAAACCGAGACCACCGATCTCTTAGTTTCATCAAGCTCTTCGACTTGGTCCTTTCAAACCTTCAGGAGCTCCATTTTGGTGCCAAGAGGAATCTCCATGGAAGGAGCTTGAGTTCATCTTCTTACGTATTATTCTTCTCCTTTGCTTCAAGGTATGGAAACTCAAAGAAAATGGTGTTTCCTCTACGTTTTATGTTAACCAAAGGTAGCTTAAAATTCCTTTGGAAAATGAACGTACGTTGTGTATTCAAACTACCTAAAGAGCCAATGGTTATGACATAGAAAAATGTTCTCAAAAGACTAGTAAAAAAACATACGAACTGCTGTTTGTATTTGCAGGTGAAAGGCAAATATATTGTGGGAAATTCAGTGTTTAAGATTATTGCATTTTAAGAGCCTAAGTGCTATGCAAATTTAAGTTTGTGCACTATGTTGTTATATGGTGTATATTTGATGAAGTTTTGAGTATAAGAGTGTACGTAAAATTATTTGGGAAGCTATACAATTGATGGGTGTTAAGAACTTACGCAGCAGGCGATGAAAAATGCGTGTACGCGGTCCAGTAGTTTCGGTCCGGGACTTAGGGTCTGGATGAGGCCCGGACCATATATCAAAATTAAACCGAGAGTTGTTACGTGTCGTAGGTCCGGGACTTGGTTCTTGGTCCAAGGACCCGGACCAATCCCTTAAAATGCCCGAGAGATTTTTGGCTAGTATGGTCCGGGACTTAGGACCTGGGTGAAGTCCCGACCACCCATTTTAAAAGCCAGAGTACACTTAGCATGTGGTCCGGGTCTTAGGATGGAGACAAGGTCCCGGACCGATGTGAAACTTGGTTTTTAAGGTGTGAAAATGGTGTCTAATGATGGGGATTGATGGATAATGATGTTGTAAGGTTGTTAAGGACATGTTTGGTGAGTTATAATCATTTGGTGGGTGAGAAGTTGGAATAAAATGTGAGAGTAAAACAAGTTAAAAATGTAATATTTAATTAGCTAACGGAGTTAACTATAGTCATTTGACGTTACACAAACGTGTTACCCCAATGTTAATGAAGGTAACTTTAATGTACCAGTTGTTCGAGAATTGTTCGAGGAACCTAAATGGACATGGTAGAGTGGACTCGGTGACAGGTATGGTTTTCTTGCAACCTGTGTCCTACCGGATCACCGGCTTGTATGCCAACGTGTTTTCTGTGTGTTTGCCACCTTGTAAATAAAACATGTAATGAGTTTATAGTAATTCGTTTATGTGGCGAATCTGGTCACCAATACCGTTTAACCTCAAATAAGTGTAAAACCTTAGCTAATCAAATCTAGGTACACATGAGATATCGGTATTCGGAGTTAACGACCCAAACCTTGGGAACGTTCTAACCACGGCTATGCGTGTGTTAGTGGTGTATGGTTATTGTTTTGCAGGTGTGTGAACCTCCCTTATATGCTTAACACGTTGTGATACCGAATGGTGTGTGGTTGTGATAGGTTCCATAATGGAGCCTTAATTACTTAACTATAAGTTATGTGTACTAATGGGGGGTGAGGAGTCCGGTCATGTTCCGGCCACGCGTGTGATGGACGGGAGTCGATGTCATACCGGTTCGACTCTCTTGGTGTATGTTAGGTTGTTTACTCATTGGGTTTCCAATCTTCCCTTTAGCTTAGCCAAAGCTATGTTACTGACTCACGGTCGGTTTTCTGGGGCATACAATGGTTGTTCGGTGTGCTTGGTTACTGTACCCAACGCACCTTAGTGTTAAGTTATCTGTTCATCTAAAGAAACGGTAGCAAGTTATGGAACGAGCTTATCATGAGTTTGGCAACATTCTCTAGGCTCTAAAGTGAACTAATTATGGTTGGGTTGGTTCCTAAGAGAACCGTACCCGTTGTATTATGTGTTATGGATGTATTGCAATTCCTTTTCGGTGTGAAGTTATATGTGGTAAATTGTGGATATGTGGGTTATGGTTATGAATTCAGGTTTGTAATAAGAAACATTTAAGGATAAATTTGGTTGATGGGTAATGTCGTCTGTTAAGGAAGTAACTCCATTAAGAGGAGAGTCACTCTAGGGTTAAAGGAAACAATGTTGATTTGTTATGTGGATGTATGGATGTGTTGGGTGTTGTTGAGCCCTATAGCTGGGCGTATGCAATGAGTTGTGTGTTTATGGTTTACATGCAGGATTTAAATGTAATCAACGCATGCTAAGACGACAATTAGTTGTGCGTGGCCCGGTAGCATGCGGGCTGCGGGATTACCATACCAGCAAGGTGCTGACCCCCTTGGGGGCCACCCTTTTCTCCTTTTTCTATTTCAGGTACAAGGAGCTGGAAGCCGTTCGAGAGTAGGACGGGGTAGATGTTGTACATTGGTAGCCCTTTAGTGTGTATGTAATATAGGTGTAGTAAGACCGAATTTGTTATCGGCATTGGTTAATGATACTCGGTACAGCGGGGGATGTATTGTAAATAATTGTTGGAAGTGGAATCAGGATTGTATGGTTTAGTTGCTCGGGGATCTAGTCCATCAGACCGATATAATGTATGAATTAGCCTTGTTAGCCACGTGGGTGGTTAACGCGTGTAACACCAACGGATTTAGCAATGTGATGGTTTAGTTCCGCTGCATGGTTATAAGGTGCGACGTTGTGGATGGGGTGTTACACAACTTCTCTCAAGAATGGGCATTGAGGAGAAAACAAAAGGAAAAAATAGATTCATGCATTTGTTTCACTTTGCATAAAGGATGAGAAGATAGATAAGCATCAAGCTTTTGTATTTAAGAACACTCAACTCTCTTTGTTGGTTACCAATGGTGTCTCGCAAGTACCTTATTATGTTTTCCTTTTCTTTTTTTTAACAGAAAACCCCTTAGCAATCCCTAAGAGAGAAAGAAAGAAACCCTGAGTAATAAAATCCAACCATTTGCAGATTATTTGGTCACACCGCATATAAAATGCTCCTCAAAAGTAATCAAAATTTTAAAATTTGTACCATTTATCCTACAATTCATAACAATATTTATTCTTAAAGAGAACAACCCACATATAAAGGGTCCATAATATTGAATTGGACAAACGAAAGATAAGGAGAGAGATTAACATTTAAGCACAAAATTCCACCGAAAAGGGCACACTCCCCCACACTTAATTTGAACAATGTCCTCATTGTTCACCAGAAAAAACAAGGGAAGGTTTCAGAAGACCTTTTCGGTAAGTAGATAAAATAGAGATCACAAAGATCACAAATAAACATTTAAGCACATAAACGCTCCTCTGCAGTTTTATTTAAATAAAAGCATATTTAAAAAGAAACTGGTACTCCCCTGATATTATTCTTGCTTGCGTTAATCGGCGTTCCTCCACACTTGAGCTTCATCCTCAAGTAGCGTAGCTTGGTTGCAGTGTAAAAATGAAGGTGCACCTGCATAAGACACCAGAAGCAACAAAACTACAAATGGGGTTAAAAGTTAGCAAAAATAAAATTTTAAGAGAACCTGAAAATTAAAAGAGCATAAAAGCAATAAAATAAAAGTACACCCGAGTTGCCTCCCGGGAAGCTGCCCTTATTTAACGTCTTTGGCTAGACGCCTGCTTTTATCCTGGATCAAAACAAAACGTTACCTCGGCATATAAAATAAGAAAATTAATACTCCACAAAATCTGGTGTTTGAGGAGGTACTGCCGGGAACGTAGTTCTAACAGAAGACCCGGCGTTGATGATTTTTCTTCCTCAAATTGGAGGATGTAAATATCCTCCTCTTGTAGGTGAGGCTCACAGAAAGAACGCTGATCAATATCATCTTCAGAGAGAAAGGATTCTTCGAAGGTGATATTGGCGTTTTGTTTGGATATCTTGGCGGGAGGTGATGGCAGTTCCTTCTCTTCATGTTCGAGGATATAAATCCTCATTTCCTGGATAGAGCACAGAGAAGGATGGAAACTGGCGGTAGGCGACTGTAGAGGGAAGAGAATAACTTACATCCGTAGTGGGGTGTTGCTCTTGTTGAGCGATTGTCTCCAGGTAGTCTGGTGATCTTCTAACCAGAGTTGCTCTTGGACTATGAGACAATTCTCAAAATCATGAGCTCCCCCACATTCGGAGCAGTATAAATCCTGCCAAAATTCAAACGCTTCTTCCATTTGCCGTGTACAGATATATTTTTTTTTGTATATAACGAAACTACTGAAACAAATTAGAAAATAACATGATTAGAAACAAACATAAAAATAATAAACAAAATATAAAATGAAGTAGAAACAGATTGAGGAAGAACATAATATTTTTTCTTTTTGGGAACGTGTCGCTTTTTTTTTTTCAAAATAGGGACGTCCGCTTGGACGTCCGCTTCGTATCAAGGCGGACAAGGGGCGGAGCGGCTGTGAGACGTCCGCTTGGTTTTTGGGCGGACAGGAGGGCGGACAACCCTCTGTTCGGTTTTTTTTTTTCGATTACGTACTGAAACAAAACAAACAGATTAGAGAACTAACATACTATTAATATAAACAAAATATAAAAGATAACAACAAACAAATATATAGACAAAATATTCTAATATAACAAGTGAATAATTCGGGGCTTAGGGACTAGAATAAACTAGTCCCCGGCAACGGCGCCATTTGCAGACGTTATAATCTGAGTGGTTAAACTGGTGTAAATTAAAAGAAAGAAATTAAAACTCAAATTAAACGTCGGGCTGCAAACAAATCCCGGTCGCAGTAGTATAGTGAAAATGTAAGCAACCGGATGTCGAACCGTGGGACTAATGTACATATAATAGTACCTAAGCGTGTCACAAGAGGGGGGATTAATTGACTTGTATAATAAATAAGAAGAAAAGATAAATAAACTAAGTTAATAGATAAATAAAATGGAACTCTGGTCAGGTTAGTATAATCTGCATAATTAAGCTATCTCTACTGGTTTAATAATTTGGCAAGGTTCCTGTAATTATCTTAAGGACTAAGTCATAGCCTCATAAGGACTCGTTCACCTGTAATGCAAGGTTCTAATCAAGGTTCAAGCAAAAGCCTGCGAACGGCAGAGGAGTATTGAGGAATTACATTTGCAACTGAATACTAACTTATTAAATCATAACAAGTTTCCTCCAGTTTTACGTCTTAATTAACCTATCTATTTATCACCGGTCTGATCAAAATAGATTTAGTAAAGCAGTTTAATAAACTCATGACATTTATTAAAAAGGTGCGAGATAACCTTTAAACGTAACAAACTATATATAATTAAAACCAGTAAAAATAATGCATAATTAATACAAACACATAATAACCATTCCCAGAGTATACGTAAACTAGCCTAACATATTAAATAGATAGACAGAGACAAGAGTAATAGAAATCCGGTAATCACTCCGGCTCACTCTGCTATTTTGTATACGTAGGGCTAGAGGTGGATTTGTTGGACTGTAAAATAAATAAAATGGAGAAGACGGGAAGAAGAAATGAGATGGTGTGAGGTTTGTGAAGTGGTCGTGGATAGATTGTAAGGGTGGTGGATGTATTCTGGATGGTCTCTGTTAACACAGGTTACATGCGTTTATATAGGAGGAGAGGAAGGAAGGAGAAGGAAGAATGATTGCAGACAGAGGTGAATCACGCGTGAAGGGATTTGCTCATTTATTGCAGGGGACAGAACGCGAAGAGTAGATAGATAAGTTGCAGGTCGACGGGCGAAGTCGACGAGCGAAGTCGACGAAGAAAAACTGTGATGCGTGCGATTTTAGTCGCGTCCGCCTAAGCGTCCTCTCTTGCGTCCGCCCATGAAGCATGCGGACATCTGTGTCGACCTCTGGCCGTCCGCCTTGGCTACCGCCCAAAAATGAAGCGGTTGCACATTGTCTAATTCATCTCCTCTTGTCCGCCTATTTAAAGGCGGTTCAGAGGGCGGTTGCCACCTTTTGTCCGCCTCCATTTCAGGCGGTAGTAGAGGCGGTTCCATGCACCGCATGCACGTATTGTCCCGACTTATTTTCTTCCAACTTTGACCGGCTCTAGATTCTTCGTTTGGACTCCGTTTTCCGAGCCGTTTGCGTCTATGCGTTCGTCTCTTTGTCTACTTTACTCCCAGCTTGGTTTTCCTCATGTTAACCAATAAATTTGTGAGATAAACAATAAAACATAAACTAGAGGAAAACTAACCGAAGTGGAGAAATGAGCAAGAAAAGTGCTAATATTATATATGAAATACACTTATAAAACATGCTCATTTGGACACTTATCAATTATTTATACAACACTAATAGGAAGTACAATAAACACCACACAATATATGAAGCAACTCATAGCTCAAACATAATGAAAGACTTAAAAGCGTTCCTTAAGTAAGCGAGTTAGCATTTAACTCCTTAAGTCAAGTTTTCCCTTACTCTTATATCCACTCTTATCTCAATGTACCAACCTTTCTTTAATTAGAATTGGTTGTTTCTTAAGTCAATGTTTATCCTTGTTGGGTCAAAAGTAACCCTAGCTGAAATACCCCTAAATTAATTTAAATTAATTTAGGGGATTTCTTTTATTAAACCATAAATAATACTATTAATTAGTAAATTATGGTATGGAATTATGAATAATAAATTATATATTATTATATGGACTTATGGGAATTAAATTAGGGGATTGAAATTCCCAAATTTAAACCCTAATTTCATCTAATTCAATCTGTAACCCTCATTTACTCGATTTTACCCCAATTGAATTTGTAATGCTAATATTCTAACTCGATTTGGAAAAATTCCCAATTTGATTTCGAAACCCTAAATTGATAGCCAAACCTTAATTTCCAATTTCTTCTAAATCACACCCAAATTCCAGAAATAGTAATTCACGCAAACCCTAATTAAATTTTCCCTTAAATTTGATTTCAGATCCCTAAATTTTTTTACAAAACCCCACATCCATAATTGTTCCAGTTTGATTTTCATAACCTCAAAATTAATTTCGAAAAACCCTAAATCAGATTTAAACCCTAATCGATTTCAATTTCAGAAACACATAAAATTTACTTGAAATTTTCGGAACCCTAACCGATTTTAGGGTTCTATTTTCGCACACTAAATCCAAACAATTTCAGATGTAGTGTCCATGTACAGAATGGAGTTCATAGTCTATAATTTCGGATTTTTTTTTAAACACCACAAACCACACATTACCGCACAGATCTAGCCAGAAGTTACAGATTTTCGCAAGGAACAATCGGCTCTAATGTCGCCGAGAAACAGAGAGGAGTTAGGGGAATCTCTAGACTAGTTTTCCTAGTTCTAATCCTAGTCAAAATCGAAAAACGAAGAAAACGCATACGAATCTGAATACAATATACACCTTTGTTTTTTCGGAAGGAATCAGCTCTTGCTTCACGGCCTCCTCATCGATTCATCCCGCCTCTTCTTCGGTCCAACCGCGCTCGCCTTCGCCAGTTAGGGTTGCGTATTTTCGTGAGTAAAGAGATTGAAGAGAGGCGCGAGCAGACATGATCCTCGTGCCGGTTGGGAAAGGAGAAAGGTCGAGAGGGAGTAGAAGAGAAGCAGCGGCGCAGAGAATTTTTGCCTTGTTTCAATTAGGGTTGCAGTATTACCGTAATTGAAGAGAATGAGGGCTAGGGCATTTTCATTTTTTTTTTGTTTTGCGGTTGGCTTAGTTAGGAGGGAATGGACTAGTGATTACCGTGGCCTAATTACTGGGTCGGCCCATGTAATTTTTTTTTATAATGTTACATATGTATGTAGTTTTTAACTCGTTTCATGCCTGTTTTTTTATGCCATCTGAAACATAATGTCCTGTTTAATGAGACGAACCATTTTATGATTCCAAATTTATATTTTCAAACAATAAAATTATTGTTATTTATAAATTTAATTAATTATAATTTAATCTAATTGGTTTACGTTTCGTCATTTTAGGAGAAACGCGACGTCTTTTATTATAAATGTTTAACCAATTTTTGAATGCCTCGAAAAATGCTCAAATAACCTTATAAGGTTTCTAAGACCTCGTTTTCCCTTCTAAAATTTGTGACACGTTTTTCGATGTAAAATGATTAGTTTTTATTCGTTTATATTTCTTTGGGGTCATAATAATAATGAGCGGAAGCTGCATACTATTTCTTGGAACAAAATCTGCAAGCCAAAGGATGAAGGTGGACTTGGCTTGAGAATTTCCTCCTCCATGAATAAGGCCTGCCTTGCTAAATTGAGTTGGAGACTTCTTCACAACCAGGACAAGCTCTGGGCGAAGGTGATGCTTAATAAATATGTGGGTTCTGAGAGAAGAAATTCTTCTTCTTCATGGAGGAATATCCTGGATAGCTCTGAAATTATTGAGAAGGGAGCAAGATGGAAGCTAGGTAATGGTAAAACAATTCTTTTTTGGAAGGATAAATGGCTGATCGACTGCCCTCTGTTAGATGTTTGCAGTTCCAGTCCCAGTGTTCATTGTGATGCCACAGTGGATCAGTTGTGGGAGACTGGTAGAGGTTGGAAGTGGGAACTGTTGGAGAATACATTACCTTCTAATGTTTTGAATACTCTTGCTTCTAAAGCCATCTTTGATGCCAATATTGAAGATTCCATCACTTGGTATAAGGATAAATCGGGTTCTCTTACAGTTGCTTCTGCTTATTCTTTATGTTCTGAACCTGGTACTGTACGAACTTTTCTTTTTGGAGAGTTATCTGGAAGCTGAAAGTGCCAGAAAGGATTAAAACTTTTTTTTGGCTTGCTGCTATGGAGGGTCTTAAAACAAAGGAGCTTCTCTATTTGCGGGGCCTTGCTGGGGACAACCGCTGTTCTGCTTGTGGGGAGGCTGAGGACACCATTCATGTCCTGAAATCCTGTAAGCTAAATACTCAGCTATGGAAATTTCTTCATGATCTTTTTCAGATTCCTTGGGTTAATGTTCATTGTTCTATCCAAGAATGGTTTAAGACTAACTTGCAGTGTAGTATCCAAAAACCTTGCTTTGGGTCTGTCTCTTGGAAGCAGATTTTTGCAATTACCTGTCATTCAATCTGGTTCTGGAGAAACAGGAAGTTCCATGAGAAGATTCCTGCTGAGAATGTGCTCCCGACTCAGTCATATGCTCAGCAGGCTTAGGGGTTTTCTGAACTGTTCCAGCTTGGTGGAGCCATTAAACGTTATCAGTCCTCATCCTGTATTGGTAAGTTTTTGGACTCCCCCCCCCCTTTGATTTTGTTAAGATCAATACTGACGCTGCTGTTTCTTGCAATGGAATTGCTGCGGCTGGGGGTACGGGTCGAGATCATCTTGGCAAATGGGTGTTTGGCTTCACACATCTACTTGGTGAGGTGGATGTCTTGGAATCGGAAGTTTGGGGCATCTATGATGGATTGGCTCTAGCAAAGGAAAATCATCTCCAGCAAGTTATCATTGAATCGGATTCTTCTGAAGCTGTGTCTCTCATTAATTCGTGTATTCCTTGTAATCATCCCTTGGTGTCTATTCTCAAGGCGTGTAAAGAGTTATTCTCTTCTTTCTCCTGTTGTAATGTTCTAGCTATCAAGAGAGAGGCTAACTTAGTTGCCGATGCTATGGCAAAGAAAGCTCTATCTTGTAGTAGGGGTTTGTGGTGGTTCGTAACCCCCCTGATGACTGTCGTCCGTTGTTATTCAAGGATCTTCATATGGATCCTAATGGTTAAATAATATAATTTCCCTTTGATCAAAAAAAAATATTATATTATTCCCTTTTACTTATTTAAGGGTATTTAATTCCTTAATCTCTCGTTAATTACTTTTATTTAATTAATTCATGATTAATTAAAGTAATCAAGGTTTGGGATATTTCACCATTTATGTTATTTGGACTTAAATTTAATAAATTACGACATTTTAAAGTTTTACATAAGTACAAAGCATAAAAGAACAAAATAGGTGCCACCTTGTAAAGTGGCACATTCGCCAGGTTCGGACTCGCGTTATTTTAAAGGTTTGGACATGTATTTTAAAATTATTTCTCTACTTTTTTAAAAAAATTCAAATATATGAAACAGTAATTTTAAACAAAATTTGAATACTTAAACACGATTAATATTTTAAAACTGATGAATTATATTTTTAAACATCAAGCCAAACAGAAACCTGACCATTAAAAAATAGACACATTTACCTCTAATATGACACTTTTTTATGACTTCTCTACATCTTTAACAAACTTTTAAGTGCTCCAGAATACTTATGTATATATGAGAATTTTCACTCCCATATGATAATTAAATATATTATATAAAGAAAAGATACACCGTACAGTAGAACAAAGGGCTTTGGTAACGATGAAAGTTGTTACCAAAAAACAAAATCGTTACTATATTAATCTATTGTAACGACAAAAGTCGTTACAAGAGAAGGCGTAACTAAAGATCAATTTTTTTATTCGTTATTAAAGTTATGTCGTTATTAAAGTTATGTCGTTACTAAAATTCTGATTTTATAAACTATAGAATATCAAATTTGATAACGAAGATAATCGTTACTAAAAAAATCTTTAATAACAACTATTTTTGTTATCAAATAATACTTTAGTGACAGTAGTCTTGGTTGCCAAAGAGTAAGTTCTTTCTTTTGTAACAACTACAGTTGTTACCAAAAATTTGTTCAAAATAAAAAATAAAAAAAACCAATTCCAAATAACCAAATGGACACTTTATTTCATCGAATAAAGCCTGCTGCATTTCACCACAGCAAATTCGGCAAATTCAGCAAAGTAACAACATTCGGCAGATTCCGACATCAACACAAATGTACCCTTCTGAATTAAAAAAGACCAATAGTATATGGAAGCAACAACGGCATTCAGTAGAGTTTCCACAACAAAATCTTCATTTTCATGTTCTAGGCTAGACAACGATTATTCAGCATTTCCACAAAAACAACTTTCTTCCGCACACATGGGAACACACATGTGTTGGTTCAGAAGAGATAACAAATGCCATGTATCCTTTGGGTTCAGATGCCACGTACATTCTTGAATTCATACCTACAGAAGAGATAACAAATATCTTAATAATAAATGATCACACACATGCACATTAAGGCTAAGCAGTTGATAAATGAAAACAGAGGCTAGTTTTAGAACAAACAGTTGATTAATATTGGAGTAACACCTCATATTGATGCATTAGAAGCCACATTTATTTTTTATAGCCTTTTCTTTAGTTTCCTAAATGATAATTTAATCATGCATTAGAAGCTAATAACAAAGCATTGCATACAAAAGTTTTTTTTTAGTAGCTAGCGGCAACTAATGGAACTCATTATAGCAGAAGCAGCTTATTGTTGATGGTAGTGATAAAACAGAATCTATACAACCTTTTACTACTTTACAATATAGAAGCCATCATATCATATCCCCTATTTTCTCTGGGCCTCTCTGTTTGGTCATATGCAGCACTCAATCCACATAAATAAATTATTCATGATTTTCAGCAGGTTTGACAATCAACATCACAACAACTCAAACATGATATAATGCATAAATAAACTATTCATTTGGAAAGAAGAGTACCTATAATCATATCATTGGACAAAAGTCCAATCCTCCACATCCTCATACAATGAGGCAGATGTAGAAGACTCATTGTCTCTCGCAGCCAACATCGATAAAAGTTCTGTTCGTAAATTATCATATGCCTTCTTGCTCTTTTCTTCGCCTTAGACCTTCAGCCTTTAAATCTTCAACTTCTTTTTTCAAATCTGAAATTGTTTGTTGTTGATGTCGATGATGTTTAGCGGCAATGGCAGCACACTTCGAAGAGCCTTTATATCCATTTCCTTTGCCCCTCACATAGCTAGACCTTGGCTGAAAAACTTTTAGCAACATTTCTTCTTAGGTCATCAATCCAAACTATAGTGCAGAATCTTAAAAACAGTAGCAACATGTTTCATTTCAGCAATATGAGAATTTCCAATATCAAAAACAATTGAAACTCAGATGGATAATTAAGTTGGTGGAAGTTACTAATCTGAAACAACAACTACTTAACCCAATTCCACTGTTTTATCAGCTGTTGTAGCAGTGCAAGCAGAAGGTCAACAACAGCAATAGGTAGCACCGTTTTAATATTAATTCATATGATACATTATTATCATTTCAGAGCAGTAACATCTTGACAGTTTCATCAAAAATAAACGCCACAACAGTGCATTTTCATATCTGATTTTGAACACCTAAACCCGTTACTCTACTCCAATGTCATTCAGAAGGTTAGAAGACTTAATTGTCGCTAGAGAGCAACAATAGTCCTACATTTAAAAATGGCAGTCTTATCTAAAAGTTGTTTCCAATTGCTTACGTTTATTTTCTATATATGCATCACACTCACCCCACATATGTATGTCCTTAAACTAAAAGAAACTGATAAGTGAAAAACCATCAAAAGTCATATATTAATAGTCCTTAAAGGTAAAGAATATAATCAAAGCTCACCAAAAATTCCTCAAACTCAACAAATGTTAGATTCCCAGTGGTGTGCCTACACTTTGATTACAACCGATTCTGAGAGTTTGTTTGGCTTTTTTGCTGCAAAAACAATAATTGTAGTCAAGCTATACACAACTGCACTCAACATATTAACTTATTTTTGCAATAATAATTAAACATATAGCAAATTCTGGTGCAGCAAACAGAGCCAAACAACTCCTCCATTGTTCAATTGATAACTGCTAACAGGAAAATTGCAGGGGAAACTATATACAAAAAGAATAAAATAATAACTAATCCTACAACTCTATTACGGGTTGCAAATAAGTCCCGGTCGGAGTATAGTGTAAATATATTACGACCGAGAGTATCGAACCCAAGGGACTTATAGAAAACTAGTCCTACTCCCGGTAATAACCTATTCTAAGACAAGGGGGAAAAGTAAATGTAATTCTAATCTAAAATAACTAACTCAAATTCTAACTAAATTAAATATCTTTGACTCGAAATGATAACCGAAGTAAGATCAAGTATAGTCATAAGTCAAACTGCAAAGTCTCGAATTTAATCTTGCCAAAAATGAACGTGCTGGATGTCATGCCGGACCTCGGATGCCCGGCATATTCAAGAACTTTGAATGTGCCGGACATCTTCCATCCGGCAGTACACCCGGCGCAGTCAAATTGTGAAGGACACTTCCATGATTCGGGTCTGACAACAGGAACTCATTATCTATCATCGAATCACACATATATCACGTCTGAAACGAACAAGATAATGGAAGAAAGATAGACCAATTCAAATCTTAAGTCTTGCTCCCGCTAAAAAGCAGAAGACAACGTTAAAGACCAACTAGATTCCTCAACCAATCCTATTTTTGTCTTTTGAACCTCAAATAGGATTCAGAAGAAAGAAGAATAAGTAGCGAGCTTATTCTACTTAACAAAGACCAGAATCGGAGTTTTGAAACTTGCAATTTTATTAATAACCATAAGAGAGTCTTACAAGGAAAACCATTCCTAACCAAAGAAGACAAAGAATTCCTACTCAACCATCTACACCAAATGCAAGAAGAAAGCACAAGAGGACTAAGGAAATGGCCATAGCCTTAACCCAAAGGAGATTCCTTCTCTTCGCGTGGATGATCGAGCAGAACTTCCTTGGACACCAACACATGGAATGGTGGCGAAAATGGAGTAATGAATGGAGTGTATAGGGGTGTTGAAGTGTCCCCTTTGATGCAAACTCTCAGCCTATTTATAAGCCTCAATCTTGACTTTTGTCGGGCGTCGTGCCGGATCAGAAGTAGCCGGTACATATGAAAAACGTGCCCAACTGCTAACGATCGAAACCACCAGATCTACGTGAAACGATGTATGTGCCGGACAAGGGATGTCCGACATCATACCCGACACCAGCCAAATCATCAACGGTCAATAACTGTCATCGTTTGGTCAACCGTGGTGACTCTTCACTTATGCCAGATGGAATATACCCGGCATCGTGTCCGACAAAGCCTCTTTTCTGCTCTATGCTTGTGCCGTGCAGGATTCATCCGGCATCGAGTCCGACATCACTTGAACTTTTGCCTAGAGATTTTTCCTTGTATAGAAAACATATAAAACATAAATCTGAACAAATAATAGACTTTATATAAAATATAACATAAATACAAACTATTTAACCTTATTAATACTAATATACTCCTAAATCTAATACAATAAATATGATAAGTCTGCGGCTTATCAATAACCCTTTTGGTTTATGCTTCATACACTTTTCATCTGTCGCATAGCTTCTGTATATTTTGCTCAGACGGGATCTCCAACTACGAAACAGTCTATGCATAGTTTCCTCACAATATTCTTGAAACTTGAAAGTGTTTGGGTCTGAAGAATGTAGTTGAAATCTCTCTCAGACTAAAGAAATATTAAATGAAGATGTAAAATAATGAAAGAGTAGTTCATTAACATGACATATTAGAGAACTAAACATGTAAATAGTTTAACCAATCTATGACAATAATATGACTTAGTAAAATAATTCCTTCTATAGCATACCTCAACTTGTTTCAGCATTATTTCACCAAATGATTCCAGCACTTCCTCCCAGCTCCTTGCATCTACTAGTGTCGTAGTTCTCACAGTATAACCACAATGATTTACTAGATCCCAAGCATTAGTGCCTAATGCTTGGCTAATGTTATCCGGTATAATGACTTCAAGTTTTTTTTGCCACCATTGGTTTTCTTATGAAGTTTCATCCCTTTGTAGCTCCCTCTTTGTCCTTTCTTTCTTTTCATATATACAAATAAATAGCAAATTAGAAGAAAAAAATGCTTAACATAAAAGTATCTAGACTACACAAATGTAATACCTTCTATATCTGCTTGTTGAACTACACCAACTTCTGGTTGCAAGCCATCATGGTTGACAGGTGGTGTTGGTGATGAAGCAATAGAAGAGGCAGGTAGCTACATCTTTCAGTCTTTCAATTCTACTTCTCTTTTTCGTTGCATGAATGTTTTACAGATCCTACACCAATTTAGACATTAGTTTTGAGAGTATTAATGACCTTTTATCTAACAGTAATATACCTTCACCTATAGGTGGAGATTGAAGAAATCCTCTATCCCTATTACTTTCAGCTACTATGTTATTCATCAGTCCTTGTTCCATACCTCTGTCCACAAGTGCTATTATACCAACACAATGATCAAATAAGAAAAATGAGACAAGCAAATTAAAAAAACTAGTAAAACTCAAAATAAAACATATTCTCAATTCAAAAAATTTAAAGATAACACAACCAACATGTCCATATATGTCACCTTCAGAATTTAAAGATTGAGCTCCTATTTGTTGCATTGTACTATTGTCATCCATCATCAATGAAGCTTTGCCTCTTCCATTTCCTCCTCTTTTCCCATCACACCTCCTTAAGAAATAAAATTTTTGATTAGTTTTTCAAATATAAAACCTATCAAAACTCTAATAAATATTGAAGCTATAAAAGGTAATGAAAGTTGTACCTTTTCCTCTCCCCATCAAGCCTTGAAATTCATTGAGCTGAGATTGCATGGAACTTTTTTGTCCTTTTCTTCCTTTGCTTGTCATACTACTTCCACCTCTACCTATACTACCTCCTCTCATTCTTGCCATCACCCCTTCATATTCATGTATAAAGACAAGCATTAATAAAAGGATGTCATATGAATAAGTGTTGTAAATAGAAGATCATATGAACAAACACTGATAAAATGAGATCATATGCGCACCACAACATTTCAAGAATCCATTTCAATTTAATTCCCTATATTTCTCAGTAGACTTTGAAGTCTTTTAGCATCCTTGCCAACAACTCTGTCCTACACCATAGCATTTCTATGCAATGGAAGTGCTTCAGTAACATCATTATTCATTGTCTGTAATATGTTGGCAGAAAAATCAGCTACATCTTGAATGTACTCTACTTCATCTTCTTCAAAAGTATTGAACTCCTCAGCAGTAGGGATCTTGTAAAGATCTCTTGGTTCGGTCTTTATCACGTAAATCCAATCATCATGCTTCAAATCTTTAACATAAAAAACTTGTTTTGCTTGAGAAGCCAGAACAAATGGTTCATCCGCTGCTATAGAATGTTTCTTGTTTCAGCTGACAATATTCATCCACCTTATAACCTTTGTCTTTGTGAAGAACATCCCCCCAATGACACTTAAATACCATAATTCTATTGCCACCGACGTATTGCAGCTCATAAACATCTTTCAACACACCATAATACTCTACATTTCTAGAGTCATCCCCTTTAACCATGACTCCATAATTTTGAGAAGGACTATTTTCACTTGAAGAACCTGACGTTTTAAACTTGTATCCGTTAATGGTATAAGCATTATAACGCCTCACTAATCTAGATGGATATAGAACAAGGTTGTACAAGTCTTCGTTAACCAATCCTTGTTTATGCACTATGGCAACCTATAAATGAAGACCATTGAAGTGTAACCGAGGAAATTAAAATAAGCATAAAAAGAAATACATGAGTACTCTTAGAGGTATATCAATGAGAGATAGCATACATGATCACATAGCCACTTGGAAAGTTCAGCCTTATGTCGTTTCATTGCAACTCTAGGAGGAAAATGACTCTGGAGTTCTAATTTATGATCTCTGTGACATTCATGAAATTAATTGATATTCATTTAAATAGAAAATCTTAAATTAAAGTGAGGACGTTTAATCAATAAAAAACAATGAAATAGACTTACTCAATAAGATACTGAAGTTCCTTGCAGTTTGAAAGAATATAAAATTGAACTTGTTGAAACTCATCAAGACTAAGCTAATGTTGGTTTTATCCACCAATGTAAGAGCCAGTCAACTTAAATATGTCTAACTTGCTGCCTTGGTTTTCTGGTGCTTGAACAACATTGGTTTCAAATTCCTCCATGTAACGTGAACAAAAGCTAAGACATTTCAACATTGGGAACAGGGGCATCTTTTGGTTTTTCCACTCTACGCTGAACAAAAGGCAAATTCTAGAAAAGAATCTATGCCTTGATCATATATGAGACCCCTTCGATCCATAATTTTCATCCATTCTTTGTCCAACATCACTCCTAATGTTTGTAGAAGATATATATGTCAAAGGTAAAGAATGATAGACACAAATGGTGCATAATCACATAAAAATAGAAATTTAAGAAAGATGGTCTTAGACGGATGTAAAAAAGGCAATCACACTGCTGAGAGTTACCCTCATCTTAGTAGTCACAAAACATAACAACTAATGATATATATAAGAGGTCAGACTCACGTACTGAAATACCCCTAAATTAATTTAAATTAATTTAGGGGATTTATTTTATTAAAACCGTAAATAATACTATTAATTATTATATTATAGTATGGGATTGTGAATAATAAATTATTATATCCTTATATGGAATTATGAAAATTAAACCATGGGATTTCTTCCATTTAATCCTAAAGAATACTATTAATATTGGATTACTATATATTATTATATAGTATTATGAATTTAATAATAATATTTATAAGTCAATAAACCTTGGAAAGTTTTCTAAACACTCCAAGTATATTATAAAGATTTTAGAAAGAGTTGGAACATTAATTTGAATCATAAAAGCCAATATAAAATCATGGAAACCATAAAGCTTATTAAGCCTTGCTAGGGTTGACTTTTTGAGAATGGTCAAACCAGCCCATGAAACCTATACCAATAAAAAGGTTATGGAAAACCAAGAAGATTGATAAAAAGAACGTAAAAAACGGATCATCCTAGCCAAAGTTATGATAAAATGAAGTTTAGAGTCAAAATTTTGAAGGATGCTGACGTGGCAAGGGCCTGCTGACTCAGCCACACCCGCCTCGGGAATCGCGCCACGTCAGGGCGCCTGAACTCCTTCAATTCCGGCTAACTCTTCTTAGCCACCACCTGTTATTGCCCCATTTTCAGACGCCAATATCTCAGCCATCCTAGGGTATTTTTGCATGTCGTTTCTTTCATTCTCTTCTCCTTAACCTCCTCTTTGCAACCATTACTCATACATGCCCTAACTCCTTCTAAATCTGCCGCAAACTCGATCTAAAGTTGCCTTCCTGAAACTGTCAACCCAGATTTCCAGAAAAACGTGATTAATCTGGTAACTTCGTCTCGTCATAACTTCTTCGTTTCTCATCCAAATTTCATGTTCTATAGCTTATTTTGTAGATCTCTAATCCCTCTACAACTTTCCTTTTTATGTCCAAGGCTGATTCTGAATCGAGTAGAAGTTAAAGGCGTCTAAAGATCGCTAGTCGATCACGGTGGGTTTTCTGCCCAGATTTTTCCAGAAAACGATAGGTAAACTCAGATCTTGTGAGATCTGTAACTTTCTCTCTAATCTATCAAATTCAATGATTCTTCCACTAGTGTTTAGAGTTACATCCCTACTTTAAAATGTGGTAGGTTTGGTGGCTTGAATCATTCCCGGCTGGCGCGAGTTGGTCTATGAAGTAGCCAACTCGAACTGCACATAAAATCATAGAAACTGCAAAGGTATAAACTCGTAACTTTCGGGTTAAATTTCTTTCTGTATAATGCAAGTCAGATTGAGTCTTGCTATCAAATTATAGATCTAAATCTCCTCTTTCGATTAAGCCCTTATACGTATTCTAATTCGATCTAGAACTTAACTTATAGATCCGCAAAGTGAGCTCCTCAAACAGTCAAGTTCAACATTTTCCAGAAAACCGAAATCAAATCCCTTCGATTTGTGCAATTCCGGTGAGTTTTCTTCAAATTCTTCCGATGTTGTAATCTACATTGCATTACCGGTCTAACCCATGTATTAATTTAGTCTATTGCGTACTATATTGGAAGAATTCATCAAATCGAAAACCGAAACCAACATAAACCCTAAACTCGATACCCAGATTCGTATTTCCGATTTCGTGCATCTTAGATCATAAAATTGGTATCAATGGAACCGCATGAAGATTTCGAATTCAATGAAACAAAAATCACTCGATTTGGTTCTGTGAGTTGAGAGGAATCAAGGATTTAGTACTCGAACTTCATTCCTCTTTCGCTGATGAACTCGAGAATTTTCGGCCGTCCGATCGTAGGTTTTAGAAACGGGCGGCCAAGATTAGATCTGGGGAGTTTAAGTTGTGTTAAGTTTTATAATATTTCCAGAATTAAACCCTAACTTGTTAAATTTGTTTAAATATCTTCCCGAATGTATTTTGACTTGAAATTTTAACCATAGATCCCTTATAACATCTAGTTTATTTTGATGTAAATTAATATGGTTTTGGAGTTTTTAAACGTAAGTTATGATTTTTGCAAGTTACGGGTATTATGGAATTATTTGGTTAAATAAAAAAGATATTTTTATGAAATAAAAATTTTATAATATGTCTAAAATGTTATAGCTACTATATATTTAATTTGGGAATTTTTGGACAATGGTAAATGGGTTTAAAAATTGTGTTTATGAATTTTTCATAAGAATAACCTATAATATATGGTTTTTAATGTAACAAAAATTAAAGTATAGTTTATTATAAACTTTTTAGGTTGGGAAATAATGAAAAGATTAAACTAACATTTAGTAACAGTATGTTTATAAATATTTTGGGAATTGACTTTTAAGTGAAGTAAAAAAAGAAAAATATTATTTACATATATATAATTATATATATACTTATATGAGAGGAATAAAAATAGAAGCTGATGTTAAATCAAGGAACTAAGCTAATCTAAATTTAATTATTATGTAATATGGAAGTCAACATTCTTAATTAAAAATAAGGGAATATATATATATTTACACATATTTAAAAAGGGAATTAAATAGTAACTTGGGTTAAAACAAGGAGCTAAATAAATCAACACTTATATTAACTAAACATTATAGATGCTAATATTCTAAGATGTAGCAAGAGAAATACTTTATTAAACATACATGGAGTGCAGATAAATGTTGAAGTTAATAAAGATAATTTAAATACAATAAGCTACATAAGGGATGACTTAATAAATTCTAATACAGGTACAAGCATATATATATATATATATTATATTAACTAAATAAAGGAAATACTTTATTTTATAAACCATATATATCAGTTGTGAATATGTCTAAAAGTTAGTAACTATAATTAAATACAATAAAAGTTCTGAAAAATGTTCTGGCTAAATCTTAATGCATAAAGATATATATATGTATATATAAATACATTAAAAATATGAAGGAAATCACTTGCTTGTGGGAATATAAGGAAATATATATATATATATTAAACTTTAGGATTTTAATCGGAGTGTAATAACATAGTCATTGATAACTTAAGGGTTTAATTAAACAACGCAAACGTAACACGGTCTTGGGCTAATCTACTGAGCCCAAGTTTATGAACTCCAAAAAGCCCACTTAAACAATTCAAGGAGAGGTTGGGTCACTCTCAGGGTTAAATCCTAAATCGTTCCAGTTTAAACGAAATGGGCCTAACAAAAGATTTAATTAACGAAACCTAGCCCAAAACCTTGTGAGAGAATAATGGTAAACCTGGAACTATGAATCAGTAAGAATAGAAGGTTGTTTAGTATATAAGTCCCTTAACTAATCAACACTTGGAACACATTAATTATAGGTTACTATTGGGGGAACACTCATTCAAAGTTAATTACTGTTCTTCACATACTAGGTACGATTTCTCGTACTTTTATGCCTTGCTAACAAGACTTAAGGGATGTTTGTGACAAATACTAACTGCGCTAAAGTGGATTTCTAAAAGGAAATGGTTGTTTGACTAACTCAGCTTGTGTGACTAACTGAGCCTTGAATGTGAAACTTACATGGGTATTGGTTCCTTCTATTTGGTTGTTCCATTAGACATTAACTACTTAGGGTTTATGCTTCTGCACTCTATAGAACTGAGTGTTTTGGTATTGCTCTGGGTAGTTAGTGATCTAGTGGGAATATGGAGAAGGACAATCTTGGTAATTCTTCTTTTGACTCTGGATATCGTTTCATCCATGAGCTGGGTCTTGTTGTTTCGACGTGTGTGCGTCTTCAATGGTAACAGTGAGGGGCTGTATATCCCTTGTCCCAAAAGGGACGTAGTGAACAGTGAGGGGCTGTATATCCCCTGTTCTAAAAGGACGTACTTGGCCGTGGGGGCCATCTCTCCCAGTTGATTTGATTCTACTCTTGAGTTACGGGTTCTTGGATCTCTTCTTTCATTCCTAGTCCTTGTGACTACTTGGGTCTTCCTATTCCTAACTGAAACTGGATCTAACACAAACAATGGATGTACACTAACTTATGGTGTGATTTTTCTGATTGACTAACTTTAACTTTCTGTTATGTATTACTTTCGCAACTTGTTATCTTGACTTGGTGATTTGTGAAATGCCTTGTTCCTCTGTGTGGTTTAAGTGATTGTATTCAAGCTATTATTTAAGTTGTATTATAAGTTTGTTTTTGGAGGATGTACCAGTTCCATTCCAGGGAACTGACCCACCCCTCTCAGGGTGGGCTGCTTGGTTTATCTTGCAGGTACGAGTTATTATACAGGTGGCCACGAAGAGAACGAGTGATTGGGATGGGATTAGGTTTTGTGGAGAGCTTATATGTTTTATTACTGTTATATTTTTGTTAAGTTTTCTCGAGGTTCAGACCGTGACTGTTGTAATCTTTCAAGTTGTAAATTGGTGAGGTTTGGTGCCGGGTGTTTGGAACCCGATGGTCTTTACGCCTTTGGTATTTTGTTTCCGCTATAAATATGTTAAATAGGGGCGTTACAGAAATTGGTATTAGAGCGTAGTTACGCTCTGAACCCGAGGAAACAAGCCGAGTGAAATACTTAGATTATAGGTGCACTTAAAAATGGGGAACTGGGGTAGAATTGGGAAGTGAGAATTCCAGAAAGGCGCGTGACCCTTACCCCAAACTTACTTTACTACTTACGTTTTACTTCACGTACCTACGAACCGTCCTTAGGACATTATAAATATTACATACTTTACTACATAGATATTTAGACTCAACAATACGCCTTATGAGTAACAAAACCGTCAATACCAGCTAGATGTATCGAAGAGGAGGAAGAGGAGCTGGTCCCTCAGGAGGCTATGGACCCGACGCTGTCACCTCGGAGGTCATAGCGCAGATTGTGACTGTTGCATTAGCTCAGCAGTAGGCTCAGATCCCACAGCCACACCGCCTGAGCTGCATAATGTGTCCGGCCCGGCAGCCCGGTCCGACCCGGCCCGTAAAAAAGCCCGACGAGCCCGAACCCGATAGGGCTTCCGGCGGGCCTGGACATAAAATTAGGCCCGAATGAAAAACCGGGCCGGGCGCGGCACATTTTTGAGCCGTGGGCAAGCCCGGCCCGGCCTGTGTTTAATTATTTTATTATTATATTTTAAAATGTAATATACATATTTTTTTATATAATATATACAAAAATTATATATAATTAAAATTTTAAATAAGTTATATATATATATATTAATTTTAAATAAGTTATATATATAATATATAAATCTATATTAAAATATATTAATTTAATAAAAAAATTAAAAACCGGGGGGCGGGCCGGGCTTCGGCAAAGTCTGGAAAAAACCGGGCCTAGCCCGGCCCGGCCCGGCCCGAGCATGTAAAAACCGGGCTTGGTTTTTGAAAATAGGCCCGACGGGCCTAAAATTTTCCTCTGGCCCGGCCCGAACCCGGCCCGCCCGCCCGAATGATCACCTCTACCACCGCCACCACCCAATGGTCCCCGGGAGTTCAACTGGCTGAAGGCAGTCAACGACCTTCACCCCCAGTCTACGAAGGCCAGCCAGAACCGAAGACCTTAGAGAGATACATCGACGAGATGCAGAAGGCCTTCACCTCTCTGCACGTTCCAGCGGTCGCCAGGTGGACATAGCGGCCTACTCCAGGGACCCGCGCATCGATGGTGGCAGACCGCCAGAGCTGAGCTGACTGCCCAGGCGGACTTCGGCTTCCCAGCCTTCTTGGTGGCCCTAAGAGCCAAGTTCTATCCATCCTACCTACAGAAGAGGATGAGAGTGAGTTCGAGCACGAAGCAAGGGAGTTCCTTTGTTGCTGAATATTAATAAATGTGGAGCTGCTAGCTGTAATTGGAGAGGGAGCTTACGCTCCGAGTATCTGGTGGACAATTCCAACACTGGCTTGAATTTCAGGATCATGACTATGATCGGTTCCACCAGAGGGATGACCCTATAGGTATGGAACATGATTTTAGAATTCCTAGTACACAAAGATTTCCCCACTAACACATATTGTCACACAGGAGCTAGCGGATGACACAAATGACTGCGAGACCACCATTGCCTACCAGGACTCTGCTAGGCAGAGAAGGGAGATGGTGGAAGAGGGAATGGAGGGAGCTCTTACCAGAATCATGACAAAGAGAGGAAGATTTTTCAAGGGAGGGACGAGAAAGCCATTGTCTCTTACCATGCTGATGCTGACCCCTCCGCTCCCAGCCATTTAGGGTGAGATAAATTAGAATCTCCAATGTTACATTTTTTATCACAATTACTATCTTGAAACTGAACAGGGAACCAACCTACAAGAAGTACTTCTGCAAGTGGTGCAAGAAGGACCACCCGGGCAAGGATTGTAAGGGAACCTTGGTGGATTGCAACCACTGCGGTAAGAAGGGGCACAGATCGTTCGAATGCTTCCTGAACCCGGATTCCCGGAACTACAAGCCACGCCCGGGAACACTGCTAGAGCCCCAGCTGCTACTACTACTGGAGAGGTCGAGGTGGCACAGGAGTGCTGGACCATCTACCAGCCGCCCAGCCCAGAGCCATCTACAGAGGCCGGGACAGAACTACCCCCAGAGTCGGGCAAGGCACCGATCCTTAACCTGGTGGACCGCGTCAAGCAGCGAGATGACCCGAGTTCACCTGGTGAGGACTACTTCCCTCACGAAGAGGCTTAGACTTTACTTTCTTTACATTCCATTGGCTAGTTTTTTTCTTTTCCAATGTAAAAGGGATGAACTATAACCCTATATTTTGTTTTGCTTCGAACCTTTTCATTACCAGTTGTGAACCGTGACTTATTTATTTAATGGCAAATTATTGTTTCCATTCAGTTTTCTATTTGCTTTCCTATTTTGCCATTTTCCACACCCAACATCCCCTTTGAAGCCAAGCCACACCCCCGAGAAGTGTGAGGTATTGAGACCCCGGAATGATCTTACTACGAGAGTACCTGACCCCAGCAGTCCAGTATGCATTGATCCTCAAGATCAGGGAGTTAGGTGTGAAGGAAGGGAATTTTTACACCCCTACCTTCAAGAACGGTTCAACCATGAAGGTGAAGATCATGTGTCTAGGTAAGAAGTGGAACCACACCACCAAGAGCTATGAAGAGGTGGAGGTGCCACCAATTCCGGAGGAACTGCAGACCATCATTAGAGCTGCAGTTAAGGCAGCGCAAGAATTAGAGGATGAGCCCGTCCCAGACCTAACCTCCAACGTATGCATCATCAACTTTTATGGAAAGGAGGGTAAGCTAGGGATGCACCAAGAAAGGACGAATTGTCAAAGTCCGTCACTAGAGGAGTTCCAGTAGTGTCCATATAACTTGGAGACGACGCGGAGTTCCTATTTGGTGATCAAAGGAGGATGGACCTTGCTACCAAGATCCTCCTGAAGTCGGGTGATGTACCGATTTTTGGTGGGGCAGCTAGACTCATCTACCATGGGGTGAAGAGAATCAAGCCCAACACAGGCCCCACACCCATCATTAACCAGACCCATATGAAACCGGGCCGTCTAAACCTAACCTTTAGACAGACCTAGCCTTGTACTTTACAGTTTCAGCATTGTAAATTTTAAGTTGCTCATGAATCTTTCAATAAGAATGGAAATTCTAAGAATTTTATTGCTTCATTGTAGGGGTTGGAACTCAGGATCAAGTTGAATGTGTTGAACCAGGCTCAAGCAAAGAGCAATGGAATGGTCATCACAGGTATAAACATTAACCCTGAGTAATTACCTTGGAACGTTTACCCAAAATCTTAAAAATCTATCCTATAATTTCAGGCATGTTCCTAGTTAATGGAGTGGAGGCCACAGTCCTGTTTGATTTTGGAGCCTCCCATTCCTTCATATCACAAGCGTACCATGCTAAGATAGATGCCCCTACAGAGGATATCCATGACTGCTCAGTCTTGTTGCCATCCAGAGAGCTGATCAAATGCAGTAAGCAATGCAAGGATTTGAGTATACACATCAAGGGAGCAGACTTCCTTCTTGATGCCATTGTCTTCCCTGGCATGGGATTCGACCTAATTGTGGGCATGGACACGCTACAGCGGTACCGAGGCAGACTACACTGTGCAGAGCACCGTCTCCTCCTGAAGTCAGCTATAGGGATCACAGTGTCATACCGAATGCAACCTAAACAGCCGACTGTGAAGGTTGTATCGACTTTATCCCTGATGAAGGAGGTGTCCAAGGGCGCCACCGCCTACTACTGTTATGCCCATGATCTGAGGACGGACCCAAAGTTCCAGAGCTATGTTCCCATTATGTCAGAGTACCCTGACGTTTTTCCAGAGGAGCTACCTGGACTACCACCACTGAGAGAGGTTGAATTCAACATCGACCTCATACCTGGCACGGGACCGATTGCTAAGGCTCCCTACCGGATGGGCCCTGCAGAGATGGTTGAGTTGAAGAAGCAGCTGCAGGAGCTACTAGATAAGGGTTTCATCAGACCCAGTGTCTCACCTTGGGGTGCTCCAGTGCTTTTCATCAAGAAGAAGGAAGGGAGCATGAGACTCTGCATCGACTATAGGGAGCTGAAAAATGTCACGATCAAGAACAAGTACCCACTGCCCAGGATCGATGACTTGTTCGACTAGCTGAGGGGAGCTAAGGTGTTCTCCAAGATTGACCTGCGTTCCGGATATCATCAGATAGCTGTAGCTGAGTTAGATATAGAGAAGACAGCCTTCCGGACCAGATACGGCCACTACGAGTTCACAGTGATGCCGTTTGGACTGACCAATGCACCAGCGAGATTCATGGATCTGATGCAGAGAGTCTTCCAAGCCCAGTTAGATAAGTCAGTGGTCGTGTTCATAGACGACATCTTGATATTCTCCAAGAGTCGGGAGGAACACGAGCAGCATTTGAGGACAGCCTTAGAGACTCTGAGAAAGAAGAAACTATATGCCAAGTTCAGCAAGTGTGAATTCTGGCTGGACAAGGTGTCATTTCTTGGACATGTGATCTCAGCTGAGGGAGTTT
>JAIOTZ010000675.1:0-45885 GCA_023374045.1 Limonium bicolor
GTGCTAAGCTTCAACTCAGTACCAAGCGCTTCCCGTGTTGCTCTCCAGTATCTCGAAAGAAATCTGGTGTCGCGGTCAGATACAATGGTTTTCGGGACTCCGTGGTGTCGGATGATCTCCTTGTCGAATAGCTCCGCGAGCTTCGCCACCTTCCAGGTGTCCTTCATCGGTATGAATCGGGCAACCTTGGTGAGACGATCGACTACTACCCAGATCATGTTGAGTCCTCCCCTAGCAGGTGGGAGTCCAACAACAAAATCCATAGAGATATCGTGGAATTTCCACTCCGGAATGGGCATGGATTGCACCATTCCTCCCGGTCTTCGGTGCTCGAACTTCACCTTCTGGCATGTGAGACACCTCAGAACATACTCAGTCACGTCTGATTTCATTCCTGACCACCAGAAGTACCTCTTCATGTCTTTGTACATTTTAGAGGCTCCCGGATGGACATGCAATGTCGAACAATGTGACTCTCGCAGAATGCGATCCCTTAGCTCAGCATTGCTTCGGGGGACGCATAATCTGCCATTCAATCGGATCAGACCATCTTCATGCAATTTGAAGTCGTACTTTCGGTTCTCGAAGGTACCATCTGTGATTTTCTGTCTGATCTCTGTGAAGTAAGGGTCGCTCAACTGAGCGTCTCGCACCTCGTCAACCAAGCTAGAAGAAGCGAGTAGCGAATGGAGCGAGTGTGCTCGACGACTCAGGGCGTCGGCTACACGTTTGCCTTCCCTTCTTTATACTGGAGGTTGATGTCGTAATCCGAGAGGAACTCCATCCACCTCCTCTGTCTTAGATTCAGTTCTTTCTGGGTAAATACATACTGCAAACTTTTGTGGTCGGAGTAGATGGTGATGCTTACCCCATAGAGATAGTGTCGCCATATCTTCAAGGCGAAGACAATGGCTCCTAACTCTAGATCATGTGTCGGGTAATTCTCCTCATGCTTTTTCAGCTGGCGAGAAGCATAGGCTACTACCTTGCCATGCTGCATGAGTACGCATCCCATGCCCTTGCCCGATGCATCACAATACACCTCAAATCCCTCTGTGCCCTCTGGAAGTGTGAGAATTGGCGCTGAGGTCAATGAGTCTTTTAGTTTCTGGAAGGATACCTCGCACTCCTTTGTCCATACAAAGGGTGCATCTTTCTTCATCAATGACGTCATGGGCTTAGCGACTTTTGAGAAGTCCTTTACAAACCTCCGGTAATAACCGGCTAAACCAAGAAAGCTCCGGATGTCGGTAACAGTCTTAGGTCTAGGCCATGATCGCACTGCTTCGATTTTGGATGGATCTACTGAAATGCCCGCGCTCGAGATGACATGACCGAGGAATGATACCTGATCTAGCCAAAACTCGCATTTGGAGAACTTCGCATACAGCTGGTTCTCGCGCAGTGTCTCAAGTACTCTTCTCAAATGGTTTTCATGTTCTTCTGGTGACTTCGAATACACAAGAATGTCGTCAATGAATACTACTACTGAAGTGTCCAGCTGATCACTGAATAACCGATTCATTAGGTCCATGAATTTGGCTGGTGCATTAGACAAACCGAATGGCATCACTGAATTCGTAGTGGCCATATCTTGTTCGGAATGCTGTTTTCTCAATATCTTGCTCTTTGATAGCAATTTGGTGATATCCGGATCGGAGATCAATCTTAGAAAAGACGGATGCTCCCTTCAACTGATCGAACAGGTCGTCGATGCGTGGCAATGGATACTTGTTCTTTACAGTGACCGCATTCAATTCGCGGTAGTCGATGCAGAGGCGGAGACTACCGTCCTTCTTCTTCACGAAGAGGACCGGTGCTCCCCAGGGTGATACGCTCGGGCGTATAAACCCTTTGTCGAGAAGATCATGTAGTTGTTCTTTGAGTTCTGCCATTTCTGCTGGTGCCATACGGTATGGTGCCCTAGCAATGGGACCAGTACCCGGTACAAGGTCGATTTCAAACTCTACTACTCTCTCTGTGGTGGCATACCAGGTAGCTCTTTCGGAAATACATCAGGGAATTCTGAGACTACTGCTACCTCATCACTGAACTCTGGATCTCTCTCCAGGTCTTGCACGTGACATAAATACACTTCATGTCCTTTTCTGAGCTCCCGATACATTGCCATAGCGGAGATGACTGTAGTTGAAGGCTCTCTCGGTCTCTGGCGGTATGAAACAGTGACCCCAGATGGACTCTTGAGCAGCAATCGGTGCTCGGCGCATAGGATCCGTCCTTTGCCGCTCCAACCAGTTCATTCCAATTATCAAGTCGAATCCCAATCCGTTGAATTCAATGAAGGAAATGGGAAACGCTTCACCTTTGATTTGAATGGTGGCGGTGTGGTAATACTTAGTACACTTTACCCGCTCCTTCGACGGGAGAGTAACCAAGAAATTTGGTAGCTCATCTGCGTCTAGCCCCAACCTTGTAGCGAATGATGGCGATACAAAGGTGTGAGGCGCCGGAGTCGAATAATACTGAGGCTTCGATGCCGTTTACTGGGAATGTTCCCGTTAGAATGGTGCCGCTCTTGCCGGCTTGTTCTTCGGTGAGGATGCTCAGGTTACCTTCGGTACCGAGTCCACAACCTATTGATTCATGAGATTATAAGTAAAGATGGTGGAACGCAAGTGGAATTTAATAACCAACACTGCTTTTATTGAATAACCAACCATCATACATACTGTGTCTCTAATACACGTTACTACTGGATTACATGCTACTACAAGATTAATACTTTCTAAAGGTAAGGTTCAGGCGTCCTGGTTTCATGTGTGTGGCATTGATTATTGCCGGTGGTGCCGTATTCAACTTGATCTTCTGGATCCCGTGATACAGCAACCTTGATTTTCCACCCATGATTAGAACATCTCCTGATCTCAATACCAATTTCTCTGCGAGGTCCACACGCTTCCGCTCGCTATACAAAAATACGGCGTCATCACCAATGGACCAAGACACTACGGGCACTCCTAGTTCAAGAGATTCCGCTGTCTCGTCCTTGTCTTGGTGTAAGCCAAGTCGTCCTTCTTTCTCATAGAAGTTGACGATACATAGATCTGCTTCAAGTGCAGGGATTGGTTCATCTTCACTGTTGTGCAATTTCTACAGCTTGTGTGACAAGCGTTTGGAATTCTGGGGGTATTGCTGGAGGTGTTGCTCCGTCTCCTACTCGCGTTGTTTGGTATGTCTTGGTATAAGGGTTCCAGTCCTTTCCCAAGCACATCATTTTCAGCTTCATTGTAGCTCCACCGGGGAATTCGGGTGTATAAAATCCTCCTGGACCCATTCCTAACTCGTTGCATCGTCGGATGATTGAAACTTGTGCTTCGGGTGTCAGGTATCCTTTTAATAAGAACATACCTAGGAGGATGACCTGACACTGTTCGTTGTTGAAGTGGTGATTGGCGATGTCGGTCTCTTCATGAGGTGAGTTCGAAGGTATTGGGTAACAGATATGGAATTTCCCTAAGGTGGTAAATTTCATATAGAGTGAGTTCTAGGCTTACTAATTCATTTCATGCTCAATACATACTTCCATGTTACTTACTCATGCTCAATTTCATACTTCAAGTACTTACGCATTCATGCTTTCATTCATACAATTACTTTAATACTTAGTCATGCTCTTCAAGGATTAAAGGTTACAGTGGTTACCTGGGCCGGACTTAGTCCCGGTCCCATCACGGTCTATGATGTGTAAGGCCGGCTGCCTCTGCGGTGCGCCCTTCTGCGGACCTCGGGACCCCTGTCCCTGCGAGGTGTGCTGGGCATGAGCATCGCCAGATGCAACCTCCTTGCCTCACGCTGCTTGTAGCCCTGGTAGTTGCCCTTGGGCTTAGAGTTTTGGGCATGCATTGGCACGGTGGCCCGGTTTCTGACAAGTGAAGCAGCGGATCTCCCTTCCTTGGCAATCTGTGCCGGGATGATCCTTGTTGCAGTTACGGCAGATGTAGCTGCGGCCATCAGATTGGTTCTTTCCTTGGCCAAATCCAGAACCTATAGCTTCCAAGTTAGCAAGGTTCGGTATACTTACAATACTCTATACATACAATTCACAAGTGTACTAATTCGGTTTCGGTTTCTTACCCCTGTAGGGCTGAGACCTCAGTGGCTTCGCTGCCACTGGTGCGGTGTAGGCAATCTGTAATGGCTCAGCTGCCTTGCCCTTCTCAGCATGGGCACCGCCGTCTCCGGAAGTGTTCTTCTGATGGGAATGCTTCCCCTTCCTTCTTCCAAGGTTTGGATTGGTTTTGATCATCGGAGGGTTACCTTTGCCGCTCACCTTGCGCTTCAGCGCTTGCTCCTCATCTCTTAGCTGGCAGGTGATCTCAACTCGAGATGCAGCGTGGTAACACTCCTGAATTACTTAGGCATTAGGTTACACCATACGGGAATACTAATTCACATTACTCATGGCTTTTTAAGGGTTCAACTTGTTTACCTGAAGGGAGGTAAACCGTGTGAAGCCCATGCCATACCGGAGTCGATGGCTCAATCCGCCGTAGAAGCGGTCGACCAAGACTTGGCCGGTATACCCAAGGTCGGGTAGAAGTCGGAGAAGAGAGGTGAAGGTGCGGTAATATTCATCAACCGTCATCTTCTCGGTCATTTTTAGTGCGTCGAGCTCAAGCCTTTTCTTGGTCTTGACATGCTCGGGAGTACTTAGATCGGAGGAGAGAGGTGAATGCTTCCCATCCGAATGCGGGTCAGCTATGTGCTCGGCCTTAACGAGCTTCCACCAGTCCATAGCCGCGTCTTTGAGGTAGTACGCAGCTATCCTCACTCGAACTCCAGCGGGAGTCTCAAGTGTCTCGAAGGCCGTCTCCATCTCGGAGAGATAGGCCTCGAGTTGGCGGGGTCGCTCTCGCCTCTAAAGCATGGAGGTCGAAGGTCGGCGACAGCTTTTACCCAATTGTCTCACGGGGTGAGGCGGGTCGGGCTGCTGCTGTTGTTGCTGTGTTTTGTTGTTTGTTGTACAGCGGTGATTACATCCGGTAGCATCTGTGCTACCGTGGCGGCGACGATTTCAGCTATCGTCTGCGCGCTTGGTCCTTCGTTGCCCCCTCCTCTGGGACGACCTGGACCTCGTCCTGACATCTGAACAAGTGTGGATTACATTAGATGTCGTGATACTATGACCTCATGGTCTTGATTCAAACAATGGTATCGTCTTGCAGACGTTAAGGTATCCGTTAGTTGCAACGGTAGTTCCTAGTTAGGTTTCTAAATATCCGTCTTAAGACGGTTGAAATCCTAACTCGGTAATCACTACTCTTAATTCTAATCATCAGAGCGAGACTTCGCTCTGATACCACTTTTTGTAACACCCCAACCGCTAATTTCCATTATCCTCTAATCAATCCCATACTTACCCTTCTCGCAGCGGAATACTACTTACTCCCGGCGGGTGATACAACGCCGTTAACCCTCCAAGGTTAACAAGGCTACTACTACTTACCGTTTCGGTCTGATGATTAGAATGAAATCATACATACTTACTTTACAATACCAAATACTTACTTACATTTGATTACCGAGTATCTGAATATATGAATTACATTCCATGACTACTTCCCAAAAATGAAGAGTTTATACATCCTCTCCTTACTATCCAATCAAGATTCAATATCCAAAAAGGTGTACCACATGGTACACCGGCTACACAAAAGGCCTTAGCCGTGTACAACTCAGTACACCGTTTCAATCCTACTACTCCAAAAAGTCACATCGTCCTTACCCTTCCGTCACGCCTCGCGGGTACCTGTGGAGTAAAAACATTCCCCCTAGGGGGTCAGCTTACGCTGCATATGATAACCGCATACCCCGCGTACTAGCGAGGGTACGCCAACTATTGGTCGAGTACATGCGGTTCGTTTCATTCATACATACATGCTTTATACAATACAATACAATACATCATTCATCACAAGCATACATACATACAATACATACAAGGAAGACAATCAAGTCAACCATTCATACTTACCATACTCACCGCATTACGGAGATACAATTCTCCAATACATACAAAGGTCTTGTTAGCCTCATTACACACCCGGGTTAATCGGGTGTTCAATACTTTTACTCCGGGTCAATGACTTACAATAGTCAAGACCAATACAATACAATACTTACTTCTTACATACTTTACTTCCAGTTAAGTCGGTATGACCTCCGGGCAGGGATTACTACATCCCACCACCGGGCTTTAGGGTGGCCCACTAATCCAGGATGCTACCCATTCAAGGGATTTGGTCCATGGAAAAATTATAGCCAGGATTCGGATCCAACCTCTTGTGTTCCTTATCCTCACGCGTGGCCGAAACTATATCGGGCTTCTACTCATTCCATTTTACTCATTACTCATGTTAGGAGTTAGATGTTAGGAATTAGTAGAAGTCCATACTTACTTCCATACATACATACAATACACAAGTACTCATACTTACACATACACTTCATTTCCATTCATACATTTCATGAATTATACAAACTAAATGTTCAAGAGCATAAACAAGAACAATATAGTTCAAACACAATTAAGTGCAATATAAGTCCGATTCGTGCATTTATCTTATTGGTGATCACATAAGCACACAAATCGGGGTAACCAAGTTAGGATACAGGGCATGAAGAAATCATACCGTTCACCGTCGTAGGTACTACCGGTTCCTTTGGAGCTCAACTATGGATTCCTATACATACATGAAGTAGTATGATCAATGATCTATTATTGATCTACTTACTCCTTCATTGATACTTTCAATGTATACTTACTACTTCATTACTTTCTTACTTGGTTATAAAACCATTCTTTTCCTTATTACTTCTTAAGCTTGCTTCCTTACTCATTTACTTACTTTCTTACCATTACTACTTCATTAATGGTGTTTACTATATATATATGTGTATATAGGCATATATATATATATATATCATATATCATATATATATATATGATTACTATAATCATATAATTAAAACATTTTTTTTTGACTCGACCGGACTTGCGACCGACCTTGCAAGTCCGGTCCATTCCAGTAGGCTACATCGTGTGAAAATTCCAGGGCCGACCGACCTTGCAAGTCCGGTCCCAAGGTCGGTCCATTCCAGTAGTTTCGTATTTGAAAATTTTAGCCCGACCGACCTTGCAAGTCCGGTCGCAAGGTCGGTCCATTCCAGTAGCTTGCATTACGAATTTTTCTGGCCGACCGAACTTGCAAGTCCGGTCGCAAGTTCGGTCCATTCCAGAAGCTTTCATCTGCGGAATTTTTCTGGCCGACCGAACTTGCAAGTCCGGTCGCAAGTTCGGTCCATTCCAGAAGGTTTCAGACGGGAGAATTTTCTGGTCCGACCGAACTTGCAAGTCCGGTCGCAAGGTCGGTCGATTCCAGAAGGTTTCCCGTCTTGTAAATCTGGGCTCGACCGACCTTGCAAGTTCGGTCCTAAGGTCGGTCCGGCCCAGTACTTCAGTTTTAAAATCTGTTTTTTTTGTGTTTCTTTACCCATTGTTTCCCCAACTTTACCAATACTTCCCACATATTTACCACTCATTTAGATGCTCTAACTCACCTTAATTCATTCTCCAAACTTACTACTCCTCTTACACAACTTACACCAAATTTCCTCATTTCTTCTTCCCAACACTTGCATCAGTTTTCATTCTCCCTTTGCTACAGATTTTGTTTCCTCTTCTTATGCTACAGATTTTTATTCAAACTTCTATCCCTCATTACTCCTCCCTCAACTAATGCTACTCCTAGTATCCAAAATGCATTACTTTGCATCCTATATCTTCACATTACCTACACTCTTTTCAAATCTGTTTTAAACTACAAAACACTCCTTTTAAACTCTCCAAGTACTTCCTCTTCTTAAACAACTTAAGTCCTCTCATTTCTACACAAAATTTGACATAGTCTCCCCTATATTCTTGCTTTGCTCACACACTATTTCAGCCCACAATTCATTCTCACAACCTGTTTATACAATACACATACTCACAATTTCCACACTACTACAACAACATAAAATTCCTGCACATACTCAATCAATACCCAATGTTTTCCCAAGTCTTTAAAACTCATTTAAAAACTTCAAAACTGTTACATTCTCTTCTCCAATACACTACTACATTACCACTACTCATTACTCATTTTACTACTCAAAAACTGCTACATTACACAATACAAAACTAGTTCAAGGTATAGGCAATTACCTTGTCTACTAGTTTTCCTCCTTTCTTTTTCTCCTCCTTCTTCTTTCCTTCTTCTTTGTTCTTTCACACAATGTACAATACTACAACCACCATACCCATACACATTACCATTTAGCATTCAATTTATACTAACCCTAGAATCTAGATGTTTTAGGGTTTAGAAAAGAATATTACCTTGCCACCAATGGATGAAGTTCTTGTCTAGCAAGAGAGCAAGATTCCTAGCCCACAAGAGAAGCCAAAATTGGCTGGAATGCAAGGAGCAAGGCAAGGCTTACTTTGAATTTTCGTTTTGCAAATGAGGGCTAGAAAAAGATTGGGTTTTCAAGAATGTTTTTACCTCAAAATGACAAGGAGGTGAAGGTGCTTCTAATGGTGGTACTCAAGCTTCAAATGCAGCACACCCATGGAGATGAAGTTGGTTGTTTTCGATTTTTGAAAGGAGGAAAGTGTTCTCCTTGGTGAGGGGATTTCAATGGTACAATTTTTGTTGGATTTGGACAAGGATTGAGCTTGGACAAGAGGAGAGAAGGAGAGAGTTGAGTGAGGTTCTTCAAATCCCCATTGCCATCGCCCAAGGAAGAAGAAGAGAGAATAGAGAGGTGAGAGAAATCGTGAGAGAGGAGTGGGGATAGGAGAGAGAGGGTTATTTTTTTCTTTTACTTATTTGTTTGTCTTTTAGTAAATAAGAGAGGAATTAAGAGGGTGTGAGAGAGTGAGCTGGCCGCCCCCCTTACACACACAATCAATTTTGCTTTTTATTTGCAAAAGTGGACACATTAATTTTTCTTATTTACCTTCACCCACAACTTCCCGGTTGTTACAGTTCTTACTATCCGATACCGTTTTCCGGAATTTTCTCGTTTAATTAATTTTATTGGTTCTAGAGCTCCACTAATATTTATTAGTGACTATTTAGTTGACCAAAATTGTTACGAGTCTATTTGACCCGCTTAAAGTCACGTTTTCCCGGTTTCCTCGAAAAACGCGCTTTAAGGTTCGTTTGTGCTTTTAACCCATTTTAAAGGTCCGTTTTCTTCGGGATTTGTTCCCTCGTATTTATTTAAGTGTAATTAAGCCTTTAAAATATAATTAGCCTAATTAATCACTGTTTTTAATTACGGGGTATTTCAATTGCGTACCATTCTTCACAACAGGTGAAGGGTAGAACCCACCATTCTTATGAGAATAGAGCCTGAGGACCTTACCTTAGCAAAGCGAAGAAAGCGCTGCTCCGCCCGAGATTGATGGGTTGTTCATGTCGTCAGAGAAATTGATGCTTGTGTGATGAGTTCGGCGGCAGCAGAAGTGGGAGAAGGAAGAAGAAGGAGAAAGGAAGAAGGGAACGGAGATGGAGAAGGAAGAAGGAAGGAGGAAGAACAAACGAAAAAAATCGATTTTGGCAAGATGAAGGAGTCGGAATAACATATTATAACACAAGAGAGGCGACAGAAATAAGTTGCCTCGTAAATACTCGTTGTTGCATAAGCGAGGCGACAGAACGTCTTGCCTCTGATTATATACAACACAACCGAGGCGAGTTAGAGTACATTGCCTCCGTAAATCTGTTACTCCCTCCGTCCCTTCTTGACCGTCCTGTTTACTATTTGGACATGTCGTTTGACTTCAATATTTAACATATAAGATGATATAATTTTATAATTCTATGTTTTGTAGTAGATTCCTTAGGTGATAAACTATACATTACAAAAATTAATTTTGTAAAATTAATTTATCTAATATGTTTAATATTGAAGTGGAAAAACGTGCCAAAAAGTAAACAAGACAGTCAAACTGGGACGGAGGTAGTATGAGAATGTATAAAAGAGGCGAGGTGATTAGCTCGTCTCTATTGATCTAAACAATAGAGGCAATATTTTAGTCGCCTCTAATGATCTCGTCCATACACACAGCCACGTACCCAATGGAGGCACAATATTGTAGTTGCCTCTAAAGATCGCAACCAACAGAGGCTACCTTCGGGCTCGCCTCCTTTGACTAGTGTATAGAGACAAGTTTTCTATTGCCTCCATTGATCTACACAAGTTGCCTCCCTTGACACACATTGTTGTAGTGTTTGTTATAGTTTATTTATATATTATTAGACACTACTACATAATTGTAGTATACTCACACTTTTAAGTTCAAATTTTATACACAAATAAAATGTGGAAAATTAATTCCTTCACAAGTGTCTTCATAATAGATGTAGAGATATTAGAGATCTTTGTATTTTATATATACATACTTGTACCTACAGTTAGCATAAGCTCTTATTATATAGTTCTACACAAACAAGTGTAATTAAATAGAGTGGTTATATTAAAAAATTTACTACACTTTATTAAGTGGGGTTAACAAAAATGTCATTATCTATATTTTTTGTAGTAGTGAGATATTTGTTCCTCCCCATAACATTTTGTAACATATCACTATGATATCACCAAATTCTATTTGTCATCAATTTTATTTCTATTAATATGTAAATTTTGTTCTAGAATTATATTGTAAAAAATTATATTTAGTCTACAGTAGATTAAAAAACTCTTAATATTTTTATTTTAGCAACATAGTCTAAAGTAAACATGATTATTATGTCAGTCTTAGTAATCATGTATCCCTACTATCCATAATACAAGTGTTTTTATTTATTACAAATTTATAAATTAAAATAATATTAGAATTATTCAAAATAATTTTTGGAAGAAGTTTTTAGAAACTAGTAGTTTAAAAGTATTGTTCTATATTATTGACATTAACTTGTAACTTTGTATACCCGTTTTTTAAACTAGAAATAAAAAAGATAAAAAACAATTTTTTTTATTAATTTATATATTTCAATTTTAAGACAATTTTTATCCCAAACTATATATTTACTATCAATTTTTAAAATATAATTATATATATAGAAATATTATATTAATTAATTAATATTAATTTTAAAATATTAATAATATTATATAAGAATTCTCACCCCTTTTTAAAAAGATTCTGCTCCCCTGCTTCTAGAGAGAAAACCTATTCAACCTTCAATTCATAGTAATGACATTTTCTTAATTACCATCTTTTCAAAGCTGTTAGAAAGTAAATCCGAACAGGAGATGTCAATCGCTTCTCCATTAGCTTCTATGGAACAGAGTGTTGAGTTTCTAGCTTGGAGGATATAATATACGGAGAACACTTGCACTAGCTTTACGCCGGGAAAATATAAATAAGAAACAATATAAATAGTATTCATGAGAGCTTTAATCATTATTCCATTTTATATTGGATTTTAGTTAGCTGGGCGAAAAGGTTGGCGGTTTGGCTTTGTCACAAGTATGCGCCTTTATTCGTCTTCTTATACGTGATTTTTTTAATATACTTTAATAAATTCCAGTTGAGCTTATCCTGGACTCTATAGTTTGTGCTTAACTCACTCATCTACGGATGATATAAAGTTGTTTTTTGGTTGTCGAAGGAGGATGGTGAGATTGTACTGCTGTGAAGCTCCTGTATGTCGTAAGTACTAGTAGTATGACGCATTTTTCCGCATTTGAGATTTTAGGCTTTTCAGTTTTCCTAACTAAAATACGCTAAAAATAGATAGTCTCGTGAATTTTACTTCATCGTGACATATAAATTTCACATGGGAATTTATTAAAAAGCAATTGGGAATAAAGTCGAGTTGCACGATATAAACTCCTATTTGCAAATTTCATACGTTTCTGATGGAGCCGCATTGGAAGTGGAAATGGAATTAGTAGCCCTTGAATTCTGAGTTTTAATTCTACATTTTTTTCCCCTCCGGCTAATCCCGGTGAGCATTTAAATATTTGTCCTACATTTATTCTTGAGGTATCTAAAGGGTTAAAATCATATCAACAGGCCTTCCATCTTGTAAATAAGGCATATCTTGTCTAGGTAATTTTTTGAAATGATATCTTTATTTCCATGTCTTCCAGCTACTTTATCACCTATTTTGATTTATTGTTTCTGTGAAATATATACACGAATAATTTCGGGATTCGGACTAACCTCCCCCCCCCCCCCTCCCTTCTGAATCCATCTTACATCAATATAACTCGACCCCTACGACCTATCGGCAGTTTTAGACTAGTTTCTTTTGATGTGGATACCTGAAATCCAAGTATGCTCGTAATAATTTATCTTTCGGGGCATAGGAGGATTCTTTTGTCATCTGGTGTGTTAATTTCCTCCCCATCTGATTTTTGGGGTTTTGCAATATTTGATTGATCACAATTCTGTATATTCCATTTACTATAAAGTTCACAGGGAATTCATTAGAGGAATATCTCCAATAAAATGGTTTGCTCTTGCATAGGGTTGATACCACCGAGAAGCGGATAACAAATTCCTTGGAATCAAACAATTTGAAAATGGGATTTAGTCCAAATGATCACACCTACCAAGAAAAGGTATTTTATTTTGTTCAACCCGTAGTCACATATGAAATGAGTGACAGTATAAGTTTAGCAACACTTTTCCCTAGGGATCTCTTGGAAGAAAGGGATAAATTCAACTTCGAGTTGTCAATTATATTCTTTATGGAAATGGAAACCTATTCAGGGAATTTATGATATAAGTCTTCAATTTGTTCGGACTTGTTTAGTATTGAATTGGGACCAAGACAAAAAAAATCTTCTATTGAGGAGGCCCGGGCCTCGCTTGTTAAGTAAAACCAATGGTATGATTCAAAATTTTATAAGAATCAATTTAGTGAATCCACTTTGTCCAATGCTGTAAAAAGCAATGATCTCCCTGTTCATAATTGTTTTATGATAATGGATTAGATCGTTTGAATCCCTTTATTCCAGTTATTCAAAAGCAATATACTTCAACAACTATTTAGCCAAAATCAAGGAACTTTTCGTACGTTGTTGAATAGAACGAAGCAATGCCCATCGTTTATGATTTTGTCATCATCCAATCGTTTCGAGTGGGTCCATTAAGAGTCTGTTGTGCAAAAGCTATATAACAAAGTATATAAATAAATGCAAAGAAAAAGCAAGTGCACCTATCGATGTAACAACAAGTGTCGTATCCACAAGGAATTGATCCTACTTTCCTAGTCTCGGTAGTTAGTAATTGAAATGAAAGCACATAGTGGAGTTTAGCCGGCGCAAGCTTGATTGTGTTGGTTGAGTAGTTGCAAGAACAACAAATAAACTAAAGATGGTAGTTTAATGGATTGGATGGAGGAGTACTTTGGGATTTGGCAATCATCCAAACTTCCTAAATATGCTAGCAATTCTCCTTAGTGTCATAGTTGTCTTTTAGAACAAAGATAATAACCCTCTAAACCAAAGATGGGCTAAATCTTACTTAGTTAATTTTAACCTTCAAAATCATTTAGGGTTAAACTCACTAGTAGCATTAAGTAAATAGATAAAAGCCTCAAATTATACCCACTAACCCTAGGGTGTAAATCAAGGGTTCTCTCTCAATTTGGTCACAAACCCTAACTCAAAATCAAACTGTAGCAAGGGTTTACCAAGAATGCACTCAAGAGATCAATTTAAGAGCATTGAATGATAATTAGAGGAACAGCTATATTAAGGCATGATCAAGATTCACAAGCACATTCGGGTCTGGGGTCAAAAACCCATCCTAAAGCACTATAGAGTTCTACTCAAGCATAAAGAAGAGAAAAACTAGAAAAGAGCAGAAGAAGCCATTGATGAAGCTTGGAAGCTTTGGAGAAGGTGAGCTCTTCCTTCTTCTCTTCTTCCTCCTCTTTTCTCCTCTTCTTTGGCATTTCTCTCTCTATTTTTGTGTGTGTGGATGTGTGAATAAAAGTGTGAGTGAGAGTGTCTTTTTTCCCGTTTTTTAAAACAGTTTAGGCAAAAATCTCGTTCGGACCGCCCAGAGGGATGGTCGGCCTGGGCAGTCGTAACCAAAAGAAATCTGCGTGCTGGAATCACCCGATCGCCCCACAGGGGCGGTCCTCCTGGGGGCGGTCCGGACTAGAGACAAATTTTGTGTGTCGAATTCAACCTCGACCGCCCATAAGGGCGGTCTGGACTAGAGAAGGATTTCAGCTTTTGTCCGCCCCTCCAGGGCGGGTCCTCAGGGTAGGTCTTCACCATAAACGCTTTTTTTGCACCGAAATCGTCCCATTTGAACCATTGTCTTTGACACACTCCTCATGACAATAAAGCTTGGCCACACAAGCTTTGAGAATCTTTAAAAATCATTGCTCGAATGAGCTTTTACCTATGTTATGAACATAAGGTATAAGTTCACCTATATTATCGAAATGCTCTATAAAGTGGTGAAATAGGTCAATAGTTGCATGTAATAAAGGTAATAAGACCTTATACTTACATTATTTCACCACTTATCAGAGTCTAAATTAAAATATAACAAAGAGAATCAACTAAAATAAAAAAGGATCGCTCGTCAGGTCCTTTAGGAATAGTCTGTCAAATTGCGAATTTTGATTCCTTTTTCCATTTAATAACCCATAATCAAATCTTGGCAACTAATTATCTTCAGCTTGACAATTTAAAACAAACTTTTCAAGTATTTTTTGTTTCTACATTTCTATCCTGAAAATAAATTAAGTTCGTATAGGCATTTTAGATGCCACTATTGAGTTAGCCTTTCCGGTGACTTTTTGCTACTCCGCTTATTCCATAAAGTATTCAACCTAGTTTGACAACAACTACCCAATATTCGGTACTTCCTTTACCTGAACCCATACATGTTTCCGCAGATCTTACTGTAACTGGTTTGTCTGCAAATATATGTATCCATACCTTTCCACCACCACACATTTCGGCCCACTGCTAGTCGTCATGCTTCTATTTGTCTAGGTGTGATCCAAGCGGGTTCAAGTGCTTGAAGAGCATATCGACCAACACAAATATGGTTACTCAACAAGATATTCCCTTCTTCTTCCTCTATGTTGTTTACGGAATCGGGTTCTTTTTGGACTAAGCATAGCAATTCTATCAAAAGGAGTCAATCAAATTTTTATTCAACCTTATAGAATTAGAATTGATCATTTTTTGTTTCATCATTGAATCGAACAGAACGGAAAGACAAGTAAAGGTTTGTTATTCCTCGTCTATAAATATCCAAATTTTTATACCCAATAACCCATATATAGTTCGAACTGGATAGGTGCAATAATCAATTTTAGCACGAATGGTTTGTAGAGGAACTCTACCTTCTCTGATCCATTCGACACGTGCAATTTCTTTTTTGCAAATACGTTATGCAATTTGTATTTGAATTCCTTTTGTACCAACCTGTTTTGTTAGTTTAATAGCATTTTTCATTGCTTTTCCAAATGAAACCCTATTTTTAATTGTCCCGCTATAAATTCTGCAAGAAATTTTGGATGTTTGTAAGGTTTTCGAATTCTTGTAATAGTAATATTTAGTTTTTGGTTCACATAATTCAATTCTTTTTGTACATTCATTGAATTCTTGTAATAGTAATATTGAGTTTTCAATTCACATAATTCAATTCTTTTTGTACATTCATTTGCAGTTCTTTGATTCCTCGTGGTTTATTTTCTATTAATAACTTTGGGAATCCCATATAGGTTATGACTTGGATTAAATCAATTCTTTTTTGAATTTCTATACGTACAATTCCCTCGACACCACCAGAGGCTGTTCTCATATATATTTTAGCATAATTTCTTGATACAATCTCGTATTTTTTTTATTCTCTGCAGACCTCATAATATATTTTTTGTTGTGCAAACCAAATGGAATATGCTTTTGGCTTGTCCCAATCTGAAACCAAGTGGATTTATTTTTTGTCCCATAATACCCCACAAGATTTTAAATGAAAATTGCACGTAAATATTGATGTTTTAGCTATTTGTTTATTGGTAGGGGATATATCTTTCAATGTATTTTTAAAAAAGAAGTGGGTTTTTATAGCATAAAACTACGTCCTTGAGCTTAAGGTTTTAATTTTTTCACGATACTTTCTTTGCTGACTTCAGCTTTCCAAATATTAATCTCTTCTTTTGAAACCTTTATTGGGTGTTTAGCATTTGCTCTGCGGAATAAATCAACTTTAAAATGGGATAACATGCTCGATAAGGCATCAGTTCGAGTATCATAAGTGTTTCTTCATAGGAACGACCACGATTGATCAATTACTCTTCGCGCTTTGTCAACAGACATAGGTATATATTGACCTAAAGCAGATACTTCAGTCAGCGACTTCTTTTTTTTCTCATAAGGTTTACCTCTCCACTAATGAAGGATAAGCGTCTCCATTGTATAATTATTAACGACGAGATTTATTATCGTTTTTTTCATGTCCCTCGAAATTTCGAGTAGGTGCAAATTCTCCCAATTTGTAGCCTATCATCCTACCTCTTATATAAATAGGTAAATGTTCTTTCCATTATGGATAGAAATTGTATGATCAACCTTTAAAGGTTAATGGTAGATGGCCAAGACCAAGTTTATATTATTTTTTTTCCTCTTTTGTGGTAAGCTTATCAATTTTTCTTACTAAATGATTCGCTACAAAAGGATGTTTTTTTAGTGAACGTGGCACGGTTAATTACTCCTATTTTTTGAAAAGATGAAGAAACTAAATTGATCTCCTATTTACTATTACTACGTCGACGAATAATCAAATTATTACTATATTTATTCATTTTTTCTGGTTCTTTCTTCCAAGTTCCAAGTGTAGGAAAACCTCATTTAGTTGTTGGACTTTTTCTACCCATTAGGGCCCTTTCTTCACTGCCCCAAGGGGACATGATCTATAGGGTTCATAACAACTCCTCTTACTACATGACCTTTACCTAGCCAACGTTTAGACCAGCTCTACCCAACCTTTATGTTTCATTCCAATATTCCCTAGTTGTTTGAGCAGTTTTGGGATATCAAACATACCTCCCCAGAAGGTAATTTTTTAAAAAAAATTTGCTACAACCATATATGTACATTGGTCATTTAAACTGTTATTGATCATTCAAAATTGTACTGATGTATATGTAAATGTATACAGTGAATTGTGATATTCCTAAATTTGTACTAAATATACATACTCCCTCCATCCCAGTTGACCTTCTCGTTTACTATCTGGACATGTCATTGACTTCAATATTTAACATGTAAGATGACAATTTTACGAATCTAAGTTTTACAATAGAAGCCTTATGTGAAAAACTATATGTTGTAAAATTTTGTTTTATAAAATTATTATATCTGATATGCCTAATATTAAAGTGGAAAAACATGTCAAAAAATAAATAGGAATGTCAAAATGGGACGATGTAGTACTAATTTTATAAACTGTATAATATACTTATAAAACCCGTACTTTTACTCATACAAATTGTATCATAAAAAATATAACCAAAGATAGTTACACATAGTTGTAGTCAAGGCTGACTCATTGTTACTACATTTACAGCATTTGATCAATAAATGTGTTTTGAGGTACCACATCTTAATATTAATAACTTATTTTAGATTTTTTTAAATATATTTCTGAACGGGTGGGATACCTCGAACATCATCTTCTAATCTCAATGTCTGCATTGTCCTATTTTGCTAACATATCAAGCTAGCATTTATGGTAGACCAAACACTACTACTACTCCCTCCGTTAATTTTTATATGTCTTTCTAGCTCTTTTGGTTTGTTAAGATTTAGTTGTCATTTTAGATTTTCAAGACAAACTTTATTTCTTTTTGTATTGTTTCGGGTTAGTTCATTTCCCTAAAGACATAGGCAGTACGTTGCTTTCATTCAGCATGTCCATCGCATCGCCTCCTCAATACACCATGCAAGCAAGCAAGCTATCGATCCTTTTCGAGGTCGTCAATTAAATCAAACTTCTTTATGAAGAAAACCCGTATTAAGGATAAGGCGCCATTGCGTGTTACCAATCATAGCCACTCAATTATGAACAAATTTATCAGCTTGTTGCGGTTGGTCACGAAAATGATTGCCTCAATCTATTATCGTCTACCACTGCAAGTCAACTACAGTACAGACACCAAGCTATAATGATGATGGATTTGGAAATGGGTTACACTTTATTCGCTCATATATTAAAATCCTGTGACCCGTCTCTACATTACATAAATCTTAATAAAATGCTAAATATTAATAATAAAAAATGAAGAAATTATTATTAAGAGGAAAAGCGTGATATTCTTATTATACATACGAGCATGCACATTATGTAGATGGCGACATGATATTTATATGTATACATATGAGGAAAACCGTGAGCCGATTTCGAAGAAACAAAATTTCAGTTACGTTACAGCATGTGCATTCTGTTTTTTTGCGCGCGGTGGAAAAATTGCAATCCATCCTTGCTTATTGTTACGCGATTTGATTCTGTTTGTCCCCTGTAGTAAAGATTGACTTCAACTGGGTTTGAATATATTCGACTTTTTACTCATCCTACAGTTCGACTTATAGTTAGGAACATATATAGAAGGATTTACTATATATAATAAAGAAACATTCATTTTCGACAAGCTCACTGCAAGAGAACAAAACAACAAGAGTGTTGCTCCAGTGACATACCATGTACAAATACACATTACAACAACTTCGTTTTACCAAACTTCTCCCCGCTGCGAGAGAACATGCCTATTTTTTGGTTTCTCGTTTCTTTTTTGATGAAAGTGGACTTTATTACTCAGCAGAACAATTAATTACATCAAGGTTCAAAAGTTGTCTGCTTGGTACGGGCGGGTTCTCTATCAGAGAAAAGGAAAGCTCATTGGCAATGAAATTTGCCAATCTATTAGTTACTGTTAGAAATATATGGATTATGGTACCTACCTCTTAAGCCGCGCTTAAGAGGTAGGATCGTTCTTTCTGTTCATTGTCAACCGGATCGTCTTCCTTTAACAGCAACTGTTGAATCATTCACGTCTACCAGGTGGAGGAGGCCACAACAGCACTCCCCACACTATCCACAACCTAAGTACCCTAACACGGCTCTCTCTGTGTATTCTGTGGGAACTAGGGTTTCTGTATCTTCTCTATTACTGGAAACTAATTCCAGAGTCTCTATATATAATAATAACAGAAAGAGATAAGAATAACAAATATTCTTATCAATATTATTTGACGTTGGTTGTAACTAATATTTAACAAATAAATACTATCTTTTATTTATTACCAAAATAAAATAACCAACATCTCCTACTCAACCAATGGTCAAATACTCGAGAGCTTTCGTGTTTCATACAGGCAAATAGGCCGTGCGACCTGGCAACACACCTGCAATGTGGATAACTCCAAACCAAACCTCTCAGGCTAGAATGAAGCATCCAAAAAAAAGGTTGTCAGCACCTCAAGTCCAATTTCTGTTCGACTAATCCAAACTCAACCCAGATCCTTCAACATATGGATGAGCAGGATACTGTGACCAATCACTATAACTACTAAAGTTACTGGCGCCAGCAATTGTCACTTCAGTATGAACTACTCTTGTAAACTTTTCCTTTTTCTTGGCATCGTATCTTAATGGCAATAACCGCTTTCCCAGAAGGTTACACTAAAACCGTAAAAATCATGGAATCTTGGTAATCCTTCCAAACACTACAAGAAAATTTAGATTTAGCTACCACTGTATATCAGCAGCTAAATCATCAGTTTTGGTAGCTAAACATAACGGGCTACCGCATTTTATGATTTAGCTACTGATATACAGTGGTATCAAAGGTCCTAGTGGCTAAATTAAAAATAGCTACCGTTTTGGAATGCGGTAGCTATTTCGCTTTGGCCTCGCTACTACTTTTCTGATAGCTAGATATTGCTACCATTTTAGAATGTAGTAGCCAAATGGCTACTAGTGTAATAGTAGCAAAATGGCTTTGGCTATAACAGTTGCGAAATTGGTACCAATACATCAGTAACAAAATCGATACTAGTGTAGCTGTAACAAAATCGCTACTACTTCAATAGTAGCGAAATCGATGCTATTATAGCAGTAGCAAAAAAGCTACTAGTACATCAGTAACAAAATTGATACTAAAATATTGGTAGCAAAATGGCTACTATCAAAGTTGCTACTAGTATAGCAATAACAAAATTGATACTAGAATAATGGTATATATAGCTCGCTCTACTACTGTTGAACAATGGGCACCACCACCATTCATGTGTCCGAGTAACTTGACTATTCTTTAAATCAAAGTCTATGTTATGTGTACAGATCTAGGATTGAACCTTACAATGTATGAGTATAAATAGACCATAAATAGACCTCTGTACCAATACATATTTAATTCAAACTAGTGTGATAAAATGTGCATAGAGCAGGAATTGATCCTCCGAAGTTTGGGATGAATATAGAATGTGTTAACCATTGTGCTGTGATAGTTATTCACATCATATATAGATACTACGTGTATATATTGAATGTTTGATACTGTAAATATAAATGGAAGTTTTTGCCGAGACATGATCAAACCAGGGATATATTAAAATTAAAAATAGATATAAAAGCGATTATGCTACATGATATTTTAATTTATATAATATAACAAATTAATTTAATGCGACCAAAATAGTAAAGCTAATAAAAATTTAAGTATATTGTTGGCTTAAAATTATAAAAATTAAGAAATATACATATATATCTTTTAAAAATCTTTAAATGTCAGAAATTATACAAAAAGATAATATATTATGTAAATTTACTTATTTAATTAAGTCTTATTATATAGTGTTACAAATACTAATATAATATACATCATGATATGAAAATTAAAACTTCTAAATAATATATTTCATTTTTATAAATTTGAATAATATAATATTTTTATAAATTTTAATAGATGTATAATATTGTATAATCTTGACTAATTTAAATTGTAATAACTTTACTATTTTTCAAAATCCTATTAATTTTTGTGTTGTTTTGTAAATTAAAAACATTAATATATAGTACATTTATGTACATTTATTATATTTTGAATACTTTAACATTTTATAAATTTATACACATATAAATATATAAATATATAATATATATATATATATTATATATAAAGATATATATATATATATATATATATATTCTACTTACTTTGCAAATTTTAACCTACACGTCAACTATTTAGTTTTAGTTTCTTTTATGTTTATTAGTTTATGTGGCTTTTGTAAATAAAGCATCATATCTAAATAAAAATGTAATAAACTAAATATATATAAACACAGAGACATATCACTATCTACTTAACTAATTTAAATTATTTTACTACTATTTTTATATTAATTTGAAATTTTAACCACATATGTATTAATTTAAATAATTACTACTTTTAATCTATTTTATAATGCATAAATATGTGTGATACTTTGAGACTAATTTATAATATCAAAAATATTATATGTTTGGTATATATTATATGATAAAATAAATTATTAGTGCATCAGTTTAATGTTTCACGAATTAGACAATTTTATTTACTTACTGTTCTTTTTCAAATTTTGATAGCTAAAAGCTAACACATTACTATTGTTGAAAAATTAAAAAAATTAATATTATATAAAAATTATATGTCAACTTGGCAGTAGCAGTATAGGTTAGTATTTGGAATTATGTAGTAATCACACGTTTAAGTTAGCAGACAATGATAACTTTTGATACCACATTCATTTGTTGTTCTAGTATAATATCAACTAAAGTTGTATTAGCATTATTAGTCGGTAGCACCAATTATGTTAAAATTAAATATGTAGCAATATAGCTACTTGTTTAAATCATTTGCTAAATAGTAGCATAAAAGCAACTATAATCAAGTGTCAGTAGCGATTCATAATTTTGCTTATCTACTTGGTCGTAGAAACTTTAGCCAAGCCCCCGTGTGAAAGACCAGTCACTAATACTGGGCTAGAGCACAACAACAAAGAACGGCCACAATAAAGAATTGTTTATGTTTAACATAAAGCCCAATAGCCCCATTTGTAATGTCCAGAATACTAGTCTGTACAGCATTCTATTTATACTCACTAGGGTAACTATTGTAAACATCAGCCGTCACAATTGACAGAGAATGAATTCAATACAACAGTAAATATCTTGGGATTCTCTCATTCTTCCATGGTATCAGAGCTATAGCAGGTTTTTTCTGCATATTCTTCTCTTTCCTTTCTAGCCACCTTCCCAGAATCCTTTCCTCTTGCTCTCGCCATTTTCCCATTCCTTCTCCAATGTAGTCTTCAAGCTCAGCAAACTCTGGAGCGTCTCTGGCTGGTGTTGTCAATTCCAGCTCTGGAACTTCCATCTCTGTCACTTCCTTTCTTTCTCCCTCTTCAAATTTCATCAAGTTGTCTGCTGACAACTTCCCCATCTGGCGTGTACAACTTGAGCCCTATCTTCGTGGTCATGGGCTTATGAGATTGATGGCTCTAAGGCATGTCCACCTGAAAAGGTAAATGAAACAGTTAATCCAGAGTATTTGTCTTGGAAACAGACAGATCAGTTAATAATGTCGCTTCTAAATTCATCCATGACTGAGTCTATTCTGTCACAAGTGGTTATGTCTGATTCTGTTGCCTCCACTTGGAAAATGGTGGAGAAAATGTTTTGCCACAGTTACTTCCAGTGTTAGCTTCACGCAGTCAGTTGATGAATATTAAGAAAGGATCTGATAATGTTACTACATATTTCAATCGAGCTAGAACTTTAGCAAACTCTCTAGCTACTGCAGGGGCAGCCATGACTGATGATGACTTTGTTAGTTTTCTAATCAGTGGTCTCCCGTTGGATTTTGATTCTGTGAAAACAAATCTGATGCTAAGAACAGATTCTATAACACCTGAAGCTCTCTATGGCCAACTGCTTACTTTGAGTCCATCTGGCTCACAAACCTCTGAGATTTTAAACATACACAGCTATCTTGTTTAATGCCACTCAAGCTTCCTCTAGCAACAGCGGTAAAGGTTACAGAGTGGAAATCCAACAGGGGCTATCGTGGTGGAGGAAGATCTTCTGGTAGGGGAGGAAGTAATAATCAGGGCCAACATCTCTCTGGCAAGGGTGACCCCCGTGTTCAGTGCCAGGTGTGTAATAAGTTTGGTCACACTGCTATGGCCTGCTATCATCGCTTTGACCATGCATATCAAGCCACTACTAATACCAAGTTTAATGCCAATTCACCACTTCAAGAAGGGACTTGGTATCCAGACAGTTGTGCTTCACATATTTCACCCATGATTTCTCAAACCTCAGCCTAGATATACAACCATACTGTACAAATGAGGTTAACTTTGGTAATGGTGGCTCTCTCCCAGTCAAAGCTCAGGGTACTGGCATCCTACCCACACCCACTGGTTATCGCTTCTCTCTAATCTACTTTATGTCCCAAATATAAATAAAATCTTCTTTCAGTTCGCCAGCTTACAGCGACAATAATGTCCCATTGAATTCTTTCCTACTTTCTTGTTATAAAGGACCTAGCTATGAAGAGGGTCTTCTCAAAGGATGGGTTAACAATGGGCTTTATCGTTTCCTTCTCCACAACCCCACCTGGTGACTAAAGAAATGCAGGCTCATGTTGCTGAAAGAAGTTGTGCTCAAGTCTGGCACCAAAGACTAGGACACCCATCCTCTAGGGTTACTAGTCTAACTATCAAGAAATTTCGTTTACCAGTTTTAGTTTCTAATAAACCTGTGGATATTACCTCTTGCAGAGGCTGTTTTATGGGCAAAATGCATGCCCTTCCCCATCCCCCTAGCCCCTCCATGTCTGCTAAACCTTTTGATCTGATCTATGCTGATGTTTGGGGACCATCTCACATACTTTCTACTTCTGGGCATAAGTATTACTTGGCTATTGTTGATGATTACAGTAAATTTGTCTGGATTTTTTTTATGTCTGCTAAATCAGAGGCCACTGCTATTATTACTCAGTTTCTTAAACTGGTGAGAAATTATTTCAATGCCTCTGTTAAAAGCTTTCAGGTGGATGGTGGTACAGAGTTTAAACCTCTCTATCCTATACTGAAAGAACAAGGAATAGCTCTCAGACTCAGCTATCCTTACTCCCATGAACATAATGGAGCTATTGAAACCAGACACAGACAGATAGTGGATAAGGGCTTATCTCTTCTTGCTCATGCTTCCCTACCTCTACAGTTTTGGGAACAAGCCTTTCACACCTCAACCTACCTCATAAATCGCACACCCACACCCATTCTGTTCAATCACAGCCCTTTTCAGAAACTATTTCAGAGAATCCCTGCCTATACCACTCTCAAGGTGTTTGGCTGTGAATGCTGGCCCAATATGAGGCCATATAACTCTCACAAACTGAATTTCAGATCAACAAGGTGTGTTTTTCTAGGATATGCTTCCAACTATGCTGGTTATCTTTGTCTGGACCTCAGTACTCACAAGCTCTATACATCCAGAGATGTCCTATTCAATGAAAACCTTTATCCCTTTTCAGAACCTATTACCTATGGGACTGATACTCGCCCACTCTCCTCACCCACTTACACCCTTCATATACCTTCCTCTCTACAAACACCAAATCCTCAGACACACCCACAACTGTCTCAATCTACACCTCCACCTAGCCCCACTCACATTGGCTCTCCTTCTCCACACCAGTCTCTAACACCCAGCCAATCTCCTCTAGCTATTTCTCCTGCCATCTCCCAGACTTCTACCCCAAACTCCCACACAAACAGCCCTATGCCTACCCCTTCCCCAACCATCCCACCACCTTCATCACACCCTATGGTCACAAGAGCTAGAGCTAATGTCAGAAAGCCCTTAGTTCGCACAGATGGAACTATGCCCTGGCCTAGTGCTAATTCAGCAGACAAAGTTCCAGAAGAACCCACTTTCAATCAAGCTATCAAGTTTAAAGTTTGGCTAGATGCTATGAACAGGGAGTTTCAAGCTCTACAGCAGAATCACACATGGACTTTGGTTCCTAAACCAGATAATGTCAAACCTCTAGGGGTCAAGTGGGTTCTCAAAACCAAGCACAAATCTGATGGCGCGATAGAGAGAAGGAAAGCCAGACTAGTGGCCAGGGGCTATACTCAAACAGAGGGGATTGACTATGAGGAGACATTTAGCCCAGTGATAAAGCCTACAACAATCAGGTTGGTCCTAGCTATAGCTGTTTTAAAACAGTGGCCCATAAATCAGATAGACATCGACAATGCCTTTCTGCATGGTGAATTAAAGGAACATATATATATGCAGCAACCCCCAGGGTTTGTTCACCCATACTACCCTAACCATGTGTGTCTGTTACACAAGTCCATTTATGGACTCAAGCAGGCTCCTAGGGCTTGGTTTTCCAAGCTCAGTGATACTCTATCCTCCCTAGGGTTTCACTCTTCAAAAGCTGACACCTCTCTGTTTATATATCAGCATGGACAGAACACCCTTTATCTTCTCATCTATGTTGATGACATATTAATTACCGGCTCTTCACACTCTCTTGTTCAACACTTCATTCATAAACTTTCATCTATCTTCCCTGTTAAAAACCTTGGACCTCTACACTACTTTCTCGGTATGCAAGTTCATCGAACACCCCAGGGTCTATTCCTAAATCAAACCAAGTATATACACACCATCTTAGCCCATGCCAACATGACAAACAGCAGACCTGTCTTAACCCCCATGAGCACTACATCTACCTCATCCTCCACTGATTCTAAACCCTTTGAGAATCCCACTCAATTTCGAAGCCTACTGGGTGCATTACAATATCTTTCCTTGACCAGACCTGATCTAGGGTTCTCTGTAAACAAACTGTGCCAAGCCATGCACTCTCCTACTGATTATCATTGGCAATCTCTCAAGAGAATCCTTCGCTACCTAAGATCCACTCTCAATTTTTCCTATCATATCTCGACTCAGTCTCGGCCGATTTTATCTGCTTACTCAGATGCAGATTGGGCCAGTGACATCATGGATCGCAGGTCAACAACTGGTTACTGTGTCTTTCTAGGAAAAACCCTAATTTCGTGGCAGTCTAAGAAGCAACCTACCGTCGCACGTTCAACCACCGAGGCAGAGTATAGATCAATGGCCTATGCTACTTGTGACCTAGTATGGATTCAAAATCTACTAGGGGAGTTAGGAATCTATTTACCTGATGCTCCAGTATTGTGGTGCGATAATCTTGGTGCGACATATTTAGCCGCGAATCCCGTCTTCCATGCTCGATCCAAACACATCGGCCTTGACTTCCATTTTGTACGGGAGCGAGTCCAAAACAAGTCGCTTCGCATCTCCTTCATCCATGGCGCAGATCAGATTGCAGACATCTTGACTAAGCCACTATCGGGATCTCGTTTTTCTCTTCTTCGTTCCAAACTGTGTCTCCAGCCGTTCGAAACGAGGGGGGATGAAAACCAGTCACTAATACTGGGCTAGAAGCACAAAACAAAGAACCGGCCCACAAATAAAGAATTGTTTATGTTTAAACATAAAGCCCAATAGCCCAATTTGTAATGTCCAGAATACTAGTCTGTACAGCATTCTATTTATACTCACTAAGGTAACTATTGTAAACATCAGCCGTCACAATTGACAGAGAATGAATTCAATACAACAGTAAATATCTTGGGATTCTCTCATTCTTCCACCGTGGCTTGGTCGGTAGAGGAGTGGTATCCTATAACTAATGTTTCTGAATTTGAAACCTACCCACTACCGTAAATATCAAAAAAAAAAAACTTGGCCGTAGGAACTTTAAGATTATAGCAAGTTAGCTACTAGTTATAATATTTTTGCTATTATTGTCGAAATAGTTGTACAATAGCAACCACTTTTGAATTAGCATCCACCAGTAACAACAATTTCTTAATTTAGCTACCAATATTGGTAGTAAAATTAGTTTTATTGAAAGATTCAAGATTCAAGAAAAAAGCTACTATTGGTAGTAACAATTAATATAACTTAGCTACCATTGTTGCTCCTGTAGCACAACAGCTACCACTTTGTTAATAACATTAGAAATTAGTAGTAATTTTTCAATTTAGATACCAATATGTGTAATAGCAATTCATCGTCCCCTTTTTACTTTAGATTTTTTAAAAACTTTTCTTCAAATTTGAGATGTCTTTTCTTCTGAGTTTACTCGATTTCATATCTTAAAAGCCTTATTTTAATTCAATTATTTTTTTAGATTACAAGAAAGTGCTAGATTTTTTTAATAATGACCCGATTTAATGTACTGGACTAGCTGCCCATAATGCTCAACTCTAATTCAGTTTTTGTTTTTGCTTTAAGACAACATTTTAACATGATGGGATATGTGTGTGTTTAGGTCTTAGGTTTGGATGATAAACTATTATCAGGATAATAATGGTTAATTTGGTAGTTAACCATTTACACAATCTGTAGTTTCAAAGTTATGGTGGATTTTTGCAAAATAATAATACTTCCTCATACTTATCTTTATAACATTAATTTGGGGTAATTTCTTAAAAATGAATCTTTCTCATAATTATAAATAGTTGTGTATTTTGAATTATATACGTATCACACATTTAAATTAAAAGAGAATTATAATTTTGCTATCGCTTAAAATTATTAGCTATCATTTCTTATAATGTAGCACAATATTAACCATAATCTCATTAACATCATTAGTCGGTAGCAATTTCATAATTAAAGATAGTAACGATTTTTATGCTTGCTAAAAATATTTGCTACCGACGCCCAAACAGTAGCAGAATGGCAACCGTGATGAGTGTCAGTAGCAATTTCATTAACTTAGCTTATCTATTTGGTAGTCGCAATTTAGCTACTAGTTATAATATTTTTCGCTACTGTTGCTTTAATAGTAACGCAATAGCTACCATGATTGAATTGGCCACATCCAACAGTAGCCATTCCGTAATTTAGCTACCAACATTGGTAGCTAAATTGTTCTTACAAAAAGAACCAAGATAAAATAAAAAATAGCTACTACTAATTGTAGCAGTCTTGTCAGGAAATAGGGATTTGGCTACTGTTTAAAAAATCTAGCTACCATTGTCTTTGTTGTAGCAAAATAGACACCACTATGTTAGTACCATTAAAAATCAGTAGCAATTTCTGAAAGTAGCTACCAATATATGTGAGGTAGCAAATCATCGGTAGCTACATCAGTTTTTTCTAGTAGTGAAAGTAGCAGCATCATTACCACTATTACAACCCAAGTCAAAAGGTCAAAAGGTGCAAATAACAAACATTGACTCACACAGCGAAGGAGCAAGGATCAATCCATACGCTTCAATGAGGTCGCTAGCACGTACCGTATGAAAGTACGTTGTGGGGAGTTCTCTTACATAGAGGATGTCAACTCCCACCCACACAAGTCTAAAAGGTTCACATAGACACCTCCCACTCGGCTAAAAATGAACTTACATGGGTACAGGAACCTTTATTAAATATCCCATGTGGATTAACCAATAACCCTTTTAATATAGACTACAAAAGTCTCCCACTAACTTTGAGTCACTAAGACAAAGTTAGCATTACTTCATGATAACATATATCCAATGAAGCTGGCTACTTGTGTGAGAAAGTATGTCTTATAGTTCATTGACATCAATACACAACATGATATTTTGACAAACAAAATATTGAAGAGAATAAGCATTCTTATATCCAACAAGGTAAAAATTACCGTGGCCATAGCATAACACATAGTTTGCTGTGCTCTAAAAGTAAAAAAACTTTTGACAACTTCCAGTGTTTAGGGTCTGGATTTGTATGGAAACGACTAACAATTCCAACTACATAATAGATATCTAGCCCAGTGTACAACATAGCATACATTAAGCTATCAACATTACTAAAATATGGTACATTATTCATATAGGCTACTTCTTTTAAGTTAGGTCCATACCTGCACTAAGCATAAAATCTTTTTGGTTAGAAGAGTCATTGGGTATACAATCACTAAGATGGTATATTTTCAAAATATTATTAAGGTAAGGTAATTTTCTTGAGACAAACTCAAGATCGTTATCTTCTATTATTTAATATTTTGACTCCCAGTACATAACTGGTTTCACCCTTATCCTTCATGTCAAACTTGGATGTCAAACTAGCTTTCGTAGAAGAAACTAGATCCAAGTTGTCATTGGCTATTAGGATGTCATCTACATACAAAGTTAGAATGACAAATCCTTTTTTTAATGTATAACTTATATACATACAATGGTCTTCATTTATAATGGAAAACTTGTCCTTGACCATTGCCTTAAGGAATCTAATATTCCATTGTCTGGATGCCTGCTTAAGACCATAGATGGATCTATGAAGACGACATACCTTCTTCTCTTGACCCTTAATCTCAAACCCATGAGGCTAGTCCATATATATCTCCTCCTCAAGATTTCCATTGAGGAAAGCAGTCTTTACATCCATCTGATGTAATTCTAAGTCCAGACGGGCAACAATAGCCAAAAATAGTCAGATGGACCCAAATCTCACTGCAAGTGAGAATGTCTCATCATTATCGACTCATTCCTTTCGAGTATAGCCTCTTACCAAATAAAAGATCACCCAAGTCCCAAACTTGGTTATTGTTCTTGGACGCTAACTCTTCTTCCATTGCTTTTCTCCATTCAGATCCATAAAACCTGAGACAACGTCTCTAAAAGTCATAGGCTCATGTCAATTGCGTTCCTCCTCCTGAACTTGAGGATTCAAAAGAACATCTTCAACAACCATATCATTCTGATTACTTAAATCTGGTTGTTGATTAGGATCATCTACTTCATAGAACTCTTGATCCCTAGTTGCTCCATAAATGGATGAATAATCATTTACCAAGAATGTGGCATCACGAGAATCAGTCTGGTTCTTCTCCCAATTAACTTTGAGAGTTAATTTATTCTCTACTTCATTCACGTAACAAATTCGTGTGAAGTTACCAATGAATGTGACAAAACATCACAATCATACTCATTAGGCCACAAATATTTGAATGAATTAGTTGCAATGGTTGAGTAGTCCTTTCCTCTATAGAAAATGGTTTCCTAGTAGATTTTCCAGCTAAATAATGCTCACACTTAGCGAGTTATAGCTTCTTGAGTTCCACTAAGGAGCTCTTCTCTTGCTAGTCTATTCAACCGATCAATACCAATATGACCAAGTCTAGCATGCCAAAGGTCTGAATCATCAGAATTAATAACATAAATGAATGAATATGATTACTTAAACCAAATTTGGCATTAAATACTACGAAACCATTCAATAAAGAGTTATTACTGAAAAATGTACCAACATCAAACAACTCTAAAGTCGATCCTTCAAAACAAATTTGAAGCCTAACCTAAGAAGAGATGGAAAAGAGACTAAATTTCGCCTTATTTTAGGGGCTTACAAGTCATTATGTAAATACAAAGATTGACCACTATGCAAAACTAATCTGCAGGTTCCAATCTTGTGCACATCAATGCTGGTATCCTTCCCCATGTAAATATTTTGGCTTCCTCTTCTAGGAATCCGGCGAAACTCTACAAAAGATGTTCGATCCCAAGTCACGTGCTCTGTTGTTGCTGTGTCTCAAGCTCTAGGCAATCTTTAATAAAGTGCCCTGATTTCCTACAATTGTAGCAAACACCTTTAGACTTGCCTCTAGCACCACCAGCTTTTGGCTGGTTCTTTGGATCTTTACCACCATTGGCATTGCCTCCCTTCCTTTTCTTCCACTGCCCTTTCTTAAAGTCACTGTTACCATTATTCCCTCTTTTATGCCTATGATTCTTATGACCTCTATTGTCAGAATCAATAGCATACACCTCATTAGCTGGTTTTTCACAGAGTAACCTATCCTCTTCCAACTCAAGATGGCGAGCAACATCATCAAAGGTGCGGATGGTATCATCATGGGTTAAAGTCTGCTTCAGAGAATCCCTCAACACTCTGAGGGAGGATTGATCAGAGCTTGAACTTGCTGCTCATCAGACAACTCATGTCCTACAGCTTTAAGCTCATTAACCATATTAGACATGGTAGTAATATGTTCAGCCATAGTCTTATCAGACCTCTTTTTGTAGCTATCAAGACGCATTTGTAATTGTCTTCTACAAGTATCAGTGCTTCCTCCAAAGTTCCGCTTGACTGCTTCCCATACTCCATTAGCAGTTTGATGGGTTTCGAAGCGCAGCATCAAGTCACTTCTCATACTACTTAAAAGTATGATCCGGGCAGTGCGACTCTTCTTCTTCCAGGCATTATAGGTTTCTAGCTCCCTATGCCTGGGCGGAGTGTCCATCACTAGAAGGAGCCTCCATGACTTGTAGAGTTGCATCCAAAAGCTCTTGGTCTTCCAAGACATACTGAACTTTACGACTCCACGTATCATAATCGTTCAGTTAATTTTTCACCCTTGTTAAGATCTGCTACTATACTCTTCGATACGACATCCATCTTACAAAAAAATGATGTCATTAGTTGTTGTGTCTTACACGTGTACATAACACTACTCGTTTATAGTATTATTAAAATATTTATCAAAGTATAAGAAACAAAAATATGCTCCGCGCATACAATCAATTTCAGTACTTAGACTTACAAATTAACATACCATAAACACGCAACAAATGCATTTATAATTTCAAAACAAATTTGAAATTATGACGGTTCCCATTATCAATGAAAAACAAATTTCCAGTATTATTGTTCCATTAATAAATTCCTACAAAAAGAATTATTTATTTAATTAGTGTCTACTAAAGACAATCTAGACAAACTAGATTAATTGAAATTATATGAACAAATAATATTCAAGTGATTAAATTATTTGATGTCTACTAAAGACAATCTAGACAAACTAGATTAATTTAAATAATTTTGAACAACTTATGTTCAATTCTAATTAATAAAACTATTATTCTTATCATAATAGAATAACAATTACTAAAAACATGGAACAATAATATTCGTCACAAAAACGAACAATAATATTAATCTCATAACTGTAAGAATTTAATGTTACAAAAACATTTTAACAACCTTTATACGAAAACATATATTTATGGTATTTTATAAATATTACTATGTAATTTATACATATCTGGTTCGATATATTTACGCGTTAGAATTCACCCGAATATATAATATTCAGATCACTTAAAAAGAGAATATATCAGGTAATGATAACCATAATATCGATCTACAAATATTATAGATAATAATTCTCATAATATAAGAACAAATCCATCTTTGAGAAACTAGGAAACAAATTCCACACTTTTAATTCAGTTCTTTTATGTAAAACAAATTTACCCAAAATAAAAGAAACATAAAATATAAATATCTTAAATTTATTATATTCTTCCTAAAATAACAGAAATAGATCCACACTATTAGGAACAAATCCCACCATAATAAAATACTTAATTTTATCAAATTTGTCTATCAGAAGACACTGCCGAGATTGAGGAACTCACCTTCAATTCTTATTATCAATTCATATAACCAGAATAATTAATCACATAAAACCAACCGGTATAGAATTGATAGGCAAGTGTTCATCAAAGGTTCAACTCAACAATAAATAAGCTTATTTCACACCTGAGTTCCACCGGCTAAATACAATAGCGAATGAATTTATTTACGTAATTAAAATTCACTCCGATCAAAATTGCCTACGTGCATCACCCAATGAGATTAGCAGCAATAATTATAGAAAAATTAAGTCGATTTGCTTTCCATCAAATCAGCAAAAAGAACTTTAATCTTATTGTATTTATAATTTTATATAATCACCAGAACATGTGAAACGGCAGTCAAAAGATTCAATTTTTTTCTTTCTTTTACCGCCGATGGGTGAAGCACACCACGAATCTCTTGTTTTTTTTATCGACAATTAGCAACCCATACGCAATGAATCTATTATTGTACATAGTTAGGGATTTGACGAAGTGAGCAATGTTAAACTCAAATATTACTACTCAACTCTTGAGCGCGTACAGGTTATTCTTCAGCAATCAACGAATCAAGAGAACGCATCTAGCTCTGATACCACTGTTAGAAATATGGATTATGGTACCTACCTCTTAAGCGCAGCGGAATAGGTAGGATCGTTCTTTCTGTTCGTTGTCAACCGGATCGTCTTCCTTTAACAGCAACTGTTGAATCATTGGCGTCTACCAGGTGGAGGAGGCCACAACAGCACTCCCCACACTATCCACGACCTAAGAACCCTAACACGGCTCTCTCTGTGTATTCTGTGGGAACTAGGGTTTCTGTATCTTCTCTATCACTGGAAACTAATTCCAGAGTCTCTATATATAATAATAACAGAAAGAGATAAGAATAACAAATATTCTTATTAATATTATTTGACGTTGGTTGTAACTAATATTTAACAAATAAATACTATCTTTTATTTATTACCAAAATAAAATAACCAACAGTTACCCTATCAATCTTGTGTATCTCACACTTATTAACAATACCAAGTATGCTCTCGCATGCTCTAAATAAGTTTTCGCGAGGATGGAACCTACTCCTCTGCTTGTTAAGCAATGTAACCACCACCTGTGAATCCGATTCAATGATGATATTGGAGAGACTTTTGGCCTCTACCAGCCAAAGACCATCTAAAATGGCCCAGGTTTCAGCCTCTTCAATGTTAGCTTGTCCCAGCCTATGATATCTGCATGCTCCACCAGCTGCTGCTTTCCCCTGCTGTGAGACTACACCATCAACATTAATCTTGACCCATCCTGCTGGAGGGGGAGTCCAAACGTTCTACGCCACCGTACTCACTTTGTTCTGGAAGTGCTTCACTTCTGTCACATCCAGCAGATCCCGCACCTTAGAGAAAAGCAAAGAGATAGGCTGGTCTTTCTCATAAATATTATTGTGATACTTATGATTTCTCCATAATCAAAGAACATAGCAGGTGATAGAAAAAATGTGTGGCCAATCTGAATTATAAACATTTGGAAGAGAAGTATTCTTTAGATTTAGAGTGATCCAAGTTTTGGATGCTATAATTAGCCCATTGATCAATAATAGGATTGTCCCTTAATAGGTATTTCCAGATTTTAAGGCTCAGAGGACAACATTTAAGAATATGAGCAGTATCTTCTCTATCCCCGCAAGCATCACATGAGTAGTTAGGAGAAAGCCCACGCTGAAGCAATAAATTCTTGGTTTTAAACCCAGCATGTCCTATCATCCATAAACAAGTTTGGATTTTTTTCAGGCACATTGATTCTCTAGATCATTTTCCACAGGGAGTTACTCTCACCTTTATTCCTAACAATCTCATAAGCTGATGAAACGGTAAGATCTCCAGTTTTAGCACAGTTCCAGGAAATTGAATCCTCTAGGTCAGATTCTAAGATGGCTTTACTGGGTAGGAGATTGAGGATATCAAGAGGTAAGTTATTCTCAAGTAACTCCCATTTCCAGCCCCTGTTAACTTCCCACAAGTCAGCCACGGTAGACTCCATGTCTATGGAAGAAGGGGAGCTAGCATAAATGCATAGCGGAGAGTCCACTAGCCATTTATCTGTCCAAAATTTAATGTTTTTCCCATTTCCAAGTCTCCATTTGGCCCCTTTCTCTGCAATCTCCTTGGAGGATGTTATGTTCCTCCAAGTGCAAGTGACAATTCTGGATTCAGGGTTTTTATATTTATTTAAGAGAATTCTTGCCCAAAACCCATCCTGGTTACTAATGAGTCTTCAGCTCAGTCTAGCCAGGCATGCTTTATTCATTAGATGGGATTCCCTGATTCTCAGCCCACCCTCATTCTTAGGCCTACAAATTTTCTCCCAAGATATAGTGTGGAGCTTTATTTCATTGTCTTTATGACCCAGAGGAAGGCCCTATTGATTCTATCCAGCCTAAGACAGATTGAGATAGGAACTTTTTGGCACATCATATTAAAGTTTGGGATAGCATTGAGAATTGATTTAACAAGAACCAGCCTGCCCGCAAAGGATAGGGTTTTGGCCTTCCATCCAGAAACCCTTCTTTGAATTTTCTCAACTAAGCCCTCAAACTGATTACTATGATTCCTGCCATAAATTAAATTAAGCCCTAGGTATTTACCTAAATTATCTGCAACAGGACAACCAATATGTTTGCTGATATCAATTCTCCTGACCACATTGACATTATTTGAGAATAGGATTGTTGATTTCTATAGGTTAACTCTTTCTTCAAACATCAGACAGAAATCATTAAGAACTCCTGACATGGTGGATACATTGCTCATGCAGGCACTTCATAATAAGATTAAGTCATATGCAAAGTACATATGAGAAATAGCAGGACCTTTTGCAAAGTTTTATGGGACACCATTCCTTTCCTATGCCAGCTTGGTCAATTAGGTGAGACAGCCTTTCCATGCAAAGAACAAACAGATAGGGGGATATAGGATCCCCTTGTCTAAGACCTTTAGAGGGTTTGAATCTATCTAATTGGGATCCTTCCCAAAGGATTTTCATACTTACAGACTCTACACAAGACATAATTAGATCAATGAAATTGGTGGGGAGATTGAGACAGGAAATAGTGTTTCTGATGAAATCCCAAGATAAGTTATCATATGCTTTTTCTAAGTCAATTTTCAGGATGGCCCACCCCTCCCTACTCTTAGTTCTGCTCATAGAAAAAACAACTTCTTGCATTATAACCTGATTATCCTGGATATGTCTACCAGACACAAAGCTGCTCTGGAGGGGGGAACAACCTTAGAGAGAAAAGGCTTGATTCTATTGACAATCAGTTTGGAAATAATTTTGTAGGGAACATTGCATAGAGCTATTGGTCTAAAATGTTTCATGTTCTCAGAGGGTTTACCTTAGGGATGAGGCAAAAGAGGGTGGAGTTGATATCTTTCGGGATGCTGCTACTAGAAAAGGCTTTGAGTACCAGATCTAGAAGATTATCCTTCACAAGGTCCCAGTGGTTCTTAAAGAACCAAGCCTGGAACCCATATGGCCTAGGGGCTTTGAAACTGCCCATAGATTTAATAGTGTCCCTAATTTCATCTAAGGAAGGGAAAGAAGCACAAAACTCCTTGTGAGCTGAGCTAATAAGAAAGTCATGGCCTAGATGTAACTGGGGTGTTTGGTGTTGAGCTTTGAACAAATTTCTATAGAAATCTAGGGCCAGGTTCTTCAAACCATCCATGCCCTCAACAGTATTGCCCTTGAGATCATCAAGTTTGAGCACTTTTGTTTTAGCCCTCTTAATTTTCACCTTTCTGTGGAAGTGTGAGGAGTTTTTGTCCCCAAATAGAACCCATTTTTCCCTAGCTTTTTGAAACCATAGAAGTTCTTCTCTGAGTAGGGTAGTTTCAAACTCTTTTTGAAGGTTTTTTCAAGATTTCCGAGGAAAGTGGACTGATGCTTCTCAAGACTTTTTTGGATGCCCGCTAATCTAGCAAGGAGCCTATTATTAGTGTGGAAAATGTTCCCAAAGTGATCTCTATTCCAATCAACCAGGGCAGCACTGAGATTAGACAGATTCTGGTTTAACTCTAGGGAATGATTCCAAGTATCACTAACGAACTTATTATAATTTTCATGGGTGGACCAAGCCACCTGAAAGCGAAAGGGTTTATTCAGGTTATTGACAGCAATAGATCTATTAAATGAAGAAATAATAGGACTGTGGTTATAAGAGGTTCTAGGGAGAGCTTCTACCCAACTGTGTGCATAGTAATCAAACCAGTTGTGGGACACTAGGGTTCTGTCTAACCTAACAAAAATGGACCTATTAGTCCAGGTGAATCTATTCCCCTTAGATGGAAGATCTATAAGACTGTTCGAGTGAACCCAGTCAATAAAAGCTAAGCTACCCCTATTAATAAACCTGATGCCCCCTTCATCACTCTAAGGGATAGAATGGAGTTAAAATCACCTGTAAGGACCCAAACATTATCCTGGCTAACAGCCAGATTAGACAGGTCATTCTAAAGTGTAATTATGTTATTGTCAGCAGGGTTAGCATAAATGAAAGTAGCAAAGACAGAAACACTACCAATAGCTACTTTCGTATGAATAAACTGGTTACTACTGCAAAGAATGCTTAACATCACACTATCAGACTAGAAGAGCCACAGACCACCACTAAAGCATAAGGCCTCAACAATGAATCTATTAGGAAAACCAATTTTATCTATAATATTGTGACTTTTATCCCCACTGATCCAGGGCTCATGCAGAAACATAATATGGGGATTCAACCTATTTAATAAATCTCTAATAGAGGGTAGAAAAGCTGTTTTTCCAGCGCCTCTCACATTCCAAGCAAGAATTTCAAAATTGCAATCCATATAATCAAAAGCAATAATCAAGATAATTAAACTAGAGCCTTATCCACTTTTATTACATGGTTCAACGCAAGCATTAATGGAAGCATGGCCAAATTTATTAGCATGATCAGCACAATCAGAAGAGAAAGTAGGATTAGAAGACTTGGCTGATTGAGAATCAGTTTCTTTGTCTGACGCCTCCTCCATCATTATTTCCTTGTTCTTTTCCTCAGCGGTCAGCTTCTTATCCCCATGCTGGCTGGCTACCTTCTCCGTATGGTCCTTCCTCCCCATACGTTGTCCTTTCACAAGCTCCCTATTGCCTAGGTTATCTGCTTCATCCTGATTGGTTACAAGAGCCTTGAAGCTGTTGGAAAGCAAAGGCTCTTGAGACTTAGGTGGAGAATCATCCTTGGAATCTACACACCCTTCAAAGGGAGAGGGGATCTCCCTTTTCCTATCAAGGGCCTTGACCGATTTTGATTTGCTCATCCTGTTAACTCGCATCCAAGGACTAAAATTCTTAGAAAGGTGCGAGTTATCCTCTTTATGGGGGTTCTGAATAACCTTAAATCCTCCTTCATTTACCTCGCCGTGGCATTTTCCAGACGTGGGCAGTTGGTCTTCTAGTGGCCAAAACATCCACAATGAAAACACAGAAGATGAACACCCTCATATTCAATTTTGTGGACCTTTCCCTGAAGTTTAAATTTCCCGATCAGCGGCTTTGTTAAGTATAGATTAACACAAGAGTGTCCATTAATTGCGCAACCCAGCCTAGTTCTACCAATGTCGATCTTGCGCACCTTTCCTACTTTACTGCTGATTGTGCTTAGGCACTCCTCTGTCAAGTACTCCAATCCCAAATCTGGGAATTTTATCCAGACATCTAAATTAGTCAGAGCTTCCGACTTTATATCAAAATCCCTCTGCCATCGTCGAACTGTAAGATACCTATCTGAGATTTTCTAGGCACCTCCATACAGGGCCATATCCCTGCCTACTTTTTGTTCGAAAACCATTGTAAAATACCCGTTTCCTATAGCAAGGACATCAAATCTGCCCTTGGTCTTCCATCTCTAGACCAATCTATCCATCATAATAGTAAGGGGAAAAGATTTACCTAGTAGCTTCACAATCACCGCATTCTTCCAACTTTTTTTTGATGTTCTGGATCACTTCTCTTGACAAAGAAACGGTCGGGCACAACGGGTCTTCACTGTCACCATCTTCGATTTCTTCTAGTTCTTCACATTCCGACAAGTCCTCGTCCGACAGATCTTCCTGCTGGAAGCCTTCATTAGACTATAGAATTTCTTTGAAGCTTGGTCTCACATCTGTTGTATTTTCTTTCGCAACACACACAGTCTCCTTGCTGGGGACGTTAATGGCCAAAAATTGTTTTTCTGTCTCCCAATCCGACACCGTACGCTTCTTCTTTACAACTTTCCTGTGTTCTCCTTCCGATGATATCGCGTTGAACATAAACTCCATTCATTAGGCGGAAGCTTGAGGCATCAGTATCGTTTTGTGATAGTCGTAGGGGGATGTTGAGGGGAAAGCCGTGAGCTACCACTAATGTATTACCGGCGGGGAATGCTGCTCGAAAAACTCTTCGTCAGTCTCGCCACTATGGGTAATCTTCGAGGGGAAGAGAACCCTAGAATTCAGACATAGAGGCGCATAATCCCTTCACTTATATTCATGGTTTCTCGTCTCTTCTTTTATGGATTTAGAATTATAGTCCCCTTTTATCATCTGCTTGTTGAACCTTCCATGTGGTGATAACAATCACTTTTTATGTTGAAGGAGTAGCTTAACATCTAAGACAAGATGATTTCTCATTTTACTTTCATTGAGTGTTGGGGTTCCCTCTTTTTGCATGTCACATTTTCCTTTAAAGGAACAAAGTGGCGAGAAGGCTAGCGCGGCTCTGGACCCCACTACTCACTGTTTATTTAGCTTACCTGGTTTTAGAGATTGCTCGAGTTTCAGTTTCGATCATGCTGATGAGCAAAGTCGGATTATTGTAGCAGAAATATGTTACTATCTCTACCTAGGCAGTGTACCTATCATTTTGCGGAATAGTGAATTGAGTGGGGGTTGTCGATCTCAGGGACCTCGTTCAATTAATTGACAACTTATTAACTAACTGAGAAACTAAACTAAGAAAACAGAAAATCTCACTTTTTAGGTTTACTTAATTTAATAAAAAGAATAGCTCAACAAACTAATATTGTAACACCCCCGAATAAACATCCAATAGTACAAAACCAAGCTCCTAGTCATATTACCTAAAAATTACGCAGCGGATTCTCGATATCATCCGGGTGTCACAGATGCCAACCACCCACGTGGTTGACAGACCACATTACCAACACCAAGTTACGGTCTGCATGACTGGAAACAGCCCTCTATACAAACTCATAAACAATACATAGTACAATTCCCAATTACCGAGTGTCTACAACAAAATTACCACATCATAAACTAAGAATTATATCTCAGGTTTAGTATCAACCCATATATTACCCATACTACTACAAACTTAAAAGTCATGCCCTGATGGACTACCCCCATGGTAGCCATCCCGCCTACGCTCCGTTATCGTCCGGCACAATACCTGAAAAAAAATTGGGTGTAAAGGACTCAGCAAACTACGCTGAGTATGAACGTGTGTAGCCCGTATGTTACCGGGCCACACGACTACTTGGTCGAATATTATTAAGTCAATTTACATGCTATAATAAAGCAGTAAAACACACCACATTACAACATAGTATCATACACACTTAGGGTAGTAACACATTAGCAACAACAACCAAGCACAACAAGCTGCTAGTAACACAACAACAATCATGTACATAATAAAACGTGTGCATAGGTATGTAATACCCATGATCCTCACTATGGGATCGTACGAGCGTTGTGTGTTTTCATTTCTTTTCTTTTTATTCCCTTAAGTGTACTTTCTTTCTCTTTCCTTGCACCAGGTCTGGGGATGTAATTTAGATCCCGTGACCATCTCGTGTAGGTGCTAATCTTTCCTCGTTTCCTTAAGGGTTATTTGTGGATTCTCTTATCACCACCATTTGGGGAACGTCTTCTTCATAGCTAATCCTCCATTCCCGGATAGCTCTCTCTCTCTCTGTTGTTTAAATGTTACGAGCCACTGCCCCGGATACCAAGGGTCTGTCTCCCTATTACTCTTCAATGTTACAAGCCTCTGCTCCGGATACAAAGGGTCCGTCTCCCTATGCCTTCCAATGTTCTGGTCTCTACCCCGGATACAAAGGGTCGTCTCCCTATTCCTTTTCAATGTTACTAGCCTCTGCTCCGGATACAAAGGGTCTGTCTCCCTATGCCTTCTAATGTTCTGGTCTCTACCCCGGATATAAAGGGTCCGTCTCCCTATTCCTTTTAATCTTATTGGTCTCTACTCCGGATACAAAGGGTCCGTCTCCCTATTCCTTTTAATCTTATTGGTCTCTACCCCGGATACAAAGGGTCCGTCTCCCTATTCCTTTTAATCTTATTGGTCTCTACCCCGGATACAAAGGGTCCGTCTCCCTATTCCTTTTAATCTTATTGGTCTCTACCCCGGATACAAAGGGTCCGTCTCCCTATTCCTTTTAATCTTATTGGTCTCTACCCCGGATACAAAGGGTCTGTCTCCCTATTCCTTTTAATCTTATTGGTCTCTACCCCGGATACAAAGGGTCCGTCTCCCTATTCCTTTTAATCTTATTGGTCTCTACCCCGGATACAAAGGGTCCGTCTCCCTACTCATTTCTAAAGGGTATTGGCTTATCATTACCTTTGATAGTTCGACACCATAGTAGGTGTCTTTAGAGGTCCTCTATAGTTAAGAGGAGTTTCCCTTTATGTAGTTCCTTTAGTTTGTTTACGAAGTTCGTTGTGTTTCATCTCAAGGATTCATCAACGAGAAGGGACTACACTACTGTGTGCGCGCAAACAATATGCACAATAATAGCAAGCAGGTAAGCAAGGAAGATAATCAATCCATTCACATGCCTTACACAAGCTCACAACAGACAAATAAGCACGGTAAAACAGACATCCGTTTTAATGCATTAGTCTTGTAGTCATAAACAAACAAGGCACACAGCACACAAGCCGTGTAACACGGCAACATACGAACCACACATGTCCATACCTTATTTAGAAGCACGTGTCGTCTCACACACGGGGTCCCGGGTAGCGTTCGTTACGGCCCTAATGTTGATTAAAAGTAACGGGTCAGTTCATGATTTCATGTGACGACGCTTTATAACGGGTGTTGTTCTCTAGGTGTGTTGTTAAGTGCTTAGTTTATATTAATCCTTAGAACTTCACATGTATTAATTCTAGGCTTATCTTACTCCTAGGACATTCACACCTTGTTTTATACGTTATCTAAGTCCTTTTTCCCTAACTAATGTTTTGGAGCATTTTAAGCGTTATTTATGTAACGAGTTTATATAAGGTAGGTATAACTTGACTAATGTGTATTCCCTTCTTAGATAGATAGGTGAGTAATGTTTTAAACCTCGTATCACAATAATATAGTCTCTACAATACCCCTAGAACTTATTTATACAGAACCCACAAGTTTCTCAAATCTGAAACACAACTTCCATGTAACGCCTTATCTAACTTCACTTCCAAGGTAGTAAACCGATGTTTACCCTCTCAACATGTTTTGCTAATCTAGATGTATCTATCAGCTATGATTCAGGTTCATTACTAAGTTAGCACCACACTCATAATGCTTCTGTAAATCAGTTATACCGAAACACAAAATTATTGAAATCTGGAACAACTCTCTCCATATTCCTTTTCGATCCTTGGTTCTGTTCAGTCCAACTGATGTGTAATTCTCTCCCACAGCACCTACTCTACTAGCTAAGGGTGTCAAATATGTCTCAGACTCATTACCAACCCAAATAAACACTTGTATAGATTCTGTACTTAACTACCCGAACAGCATACTACTGAAAATCTGGAGCACAACTGAATTAGTGCCCTTCTTTCAGCTTCTTATGTAAGCGTATTATCCTGATTCCTAATCTCCCTCAAAGTGTTCACATATTAACTTGAGTGTATTGGGGTGTTTCAGGATCTTTAACGTTCAATGCAACCCCTACAGCCCTCTACAACATGAATCTACAGAGAGCATAGATCTTCAGGCAAGAATCAGGAATCTGAAACCTACAACCTGTTATCCTTTATTCTATTACTCTCTTCTGTTGTTTTTTCTTATTGCTCATTAATCAAATTTTTTTTTCTTTTTACTCTCCCCAATAATCTAGTTACTTAGGTAGTTGTCTTGGTATAGTTTTCATCTTCAAAACAGACCCAAAGTAACATGGACCAAAATCCTGAAAATTCTTACACAGGTAACAAACAAAACTGAAACTGAAACTATGCATCTGTTGTAAACTCTATTCTACTGCTCAGTTTTTTGTTACCTAACCTATTTCTAGTTTCCCTAACTTGTTTCGTTACTTAGTTATATGTTTTAATACAGTTTTAGCTTTAGAACAACTCATGGCAACAGGGACTACTCTTCTGAAAGTCATGTACACAAAACCTGTAAACTGAAAACTGAGACACAATTTCAGTTTTACTCCTCCCCTCTTAGTGCACCAGGTTGGGCTTTTAAATTTCCAAAGGTTTATAAGCTAGTTAGGTGTATTAGCTATGTATGTGGTTCATGATTTAACCAATAAGACCCATTACAAGTCCCCTGGAAATCAGTTATACAAAACAAAGGTTGCTGAATTCAAAATGGTTAACCACTGAAACATTCTCTTAATTTGTTCTCTGTCTGTCTTCTATCTATTTTCTAATTTACCCAATGCACTTACAAACTTACTAAGGTGTTTTATCGGTGTTTCAGGTGCATTAGCTATTCCCTACAACCTCATCAAATCCCCCTGTACCAGGTTATACATAAGACAAGTTTTCAGAAAAGAAAACCATAAAATTGAACATTCACTTCCACTATTTCTTTTCTGTTTCGCTTCTGTTGGCATATTAAATTTTTAAGGAAGACTCACCTCATATCGTAGCTGTCTTAATGTTTTAACCCCAAAACGAAAATCACAACCACCAGACTATGCCCCTGAGAAGCTCATGTACAGAAAACACAAAACTTTCAGAAACTGCAGTTAATGTATATTTTTTTCGGTTATTGATCTCTTCTGTTTCTTTTAATTTGCTTCCTGGTTTTCTCACTTAGTCATGTGTTTAACAGAGATTCTAAACCCACAACAAGACACAACCCCAGGGACAACGTTTACTGAAATAAAATCCTTCCACAGCAACCCGTAAGAAACTGAACTTAGCTGAAAACTGAATCTATAAACCGATAACTCCACCTTTATTTTCTATTGGTTCATGAATTGCGTTACAGTTTTCTCTCATTACCAACTCAAGTAGTATAGGGTGTGATAGTTTTTTTTTTTTCAACAGACCCAAACTAGTCTAGTTAACATCTCTGAATAACTTTTACAGAAATAGAACCTGTAACACTAACACACTAAAACTGGTGTCTCCCTCTGTTGTATTTTCTGTTTTCTGTTCACGATTTGGTTTATACTTCTTCCCAATTTCCCTTAGGTTTTGAGTCAATTAGTTTCACATCTTAATATAGTTTAAATTTTTAAAACCACCCAAGGCAGTCTGTCAAGAACTACTGAAATTTACCTTGACTGAAATTCAAGATTTCTGAAACCAAACCTACTAATCAGTGGCAGAGGTAGCTTACCACTTATGTATCTTAGATGATCTCCCGTGGTTGACTATTGGCACCCAAGAAACTTCCAGTACTTTGTCACTCGATACCACTGAGAACATTTACCTAGGGGTTAGTCGTTTGATAGTCCAAGAGAAGATGGGCTGGAGCAACTGAAACTTGCTTGAAAGGCTTTACCTTCTGGTTATGTTCCAGTGAAAGGGCTGAGCAGTTTTTCTTTTATCCAACAGCTTTTCAACAAGGCCTAGAAGGCTGCATGGGGCGTCTACACATGAAAGGGACAGGAAAGAGCTGAGTGGGTGAGTTGTCTTGATTTGTCTCGGACATCAGAAAGAAAAAACAAGGGACAGAAAGAGAGAGTTGCAGCAAGATTGCTTCATGGTCTCACCGTGGGTTGAAATGCAAGCCGGAACGCAGATGTCTCTGCTCGTGAAGGATCAGGGGTAGGAAGGAGGTCTCTTGCTGACTCCAGGATGTGAAGCACCAGGCCAGTGTCGGACTGATAATAAAAAGAGTATCAGGCTTGAACTCGGAAAGATAGATCGTGAAGGAAAATCACTCGCCAAGAGGGACTGGACTTCCCATGCGATGATCCAGGATTAACCAGAGGAGAAGGAGGACTTACCTTCACGCATGCGTGAGAATATGAGGAGTTCTTTGAGTTGCTGTTGGCGCTAGCATGCAAGGGGAAAAAAATAACTGAGCAAGGATCTGAATCAGGGGACAGTAGATAACGTGGTTTGAAATGCCCAAGGCTAGACAATGGCTAGTGGGTGCAGCTTCAGTAAAGAATTCGTGGGAGTTTGTAAAAGAATACAGGCTCAGATTCTTATGCTGGTCGCTTGACTTCTTGACTGAAAATAAGGAATTTGTGTACGTGATGAGGGGAGAAGAGATTCGATGCTACAGAGGCTTATTTGCTTCTGTTTATTTGTAGTCACCTAGTAGACATATTACTAATTCTAATTCGGTGGTATCTGTTACCGAATTCTAGCACAGCTCACCCGGTTAAGCATTCGGGGAAAGTATGAGAGGTTTCGGGTTCAAATCCCGGCAGGAGCGTATTCGCTTCTTTTTTTTGTACCAAGTATATATGCTGATTTGTATACAGATGCGACTATATAGTATGTCGCGTTATTAGTTTTATACGTGACTACTTTATTCGTTACGTTGTTAGTGATATATATACGTATATGTATATACTTGTCGCGTTTTAATTAAATGTGCTTATGCGACGTTATTATTTATGATTTACAACGTTATAATATCATAACGTTACGTACATGTATTTTTGTATTCGTACATATATAAGTATGTGACTACATTAATATGTAACGTTGTCACGCTTTCGGACACGTATATACTAATTTAAATTGTTCATACATTATTTTATGTCCGAATTATATAACGCGTTATGATTTTATGTGTTTGAATGTTCAGGGGTGTTTCAACTTACCCCCTTAAAAGAGACTTCGTCCCGAAGTCTTACTTCCCTAACTTATATTTTTCACTCCTAGTAATCTTAGGGATCCAGTCCCGCATTCATTCACGATACACAAAGAATTAAGTTCATAACTATAAGGTTCAGTGCTTCTAAGCACCATGCCACATCATGGCTTCACACAAGTTCTCATAGTAGACCAAGAAGCTAGCAATGTGTATAACATGCTAATGCAA